>CAUYUJ010018374.1:20000-68176 GCA_963575745.1 Prorocentrum cordatum | reverse complement strand
CATCATCATCATCATCATCATCATCATCAACATCATCTTCCTTCGTCCTCCTCCTGCTCCTCCTCCTCCTCCTCCTTCTGCTTTTCCCCACCTCACCCCTTCTCCTCCACCTCTGCCTCCTCCTCCTCCTCCTCCTGGTCCTCCTCCTCCTGCTCCTCCTCCGCCTCCTCCTCCTCCTCCGCCTCCTTCTCCTCCTCCTCCGCGTTCTCCTCCTCGTCCACCTCCTCCTCCTCCTCGTCCTCCTCCTCCTCCCTGCGCCGCACATCCCCCAATTCTCACGACGACCGCGAGGAGCGCTGCCCACGCCGCCGGGCGTGGAGATGTGCGGGGACTTCCGCAGGGCGGGGGGGGGCGCAGCGCCCGGGGCGGGCGGGCCGCAGGGGTGGGCGGGGAGCTACGCTCGGGGCGGGGGCGGAGGCGGGGAGCCTCGAGAGCTGGGCGCTGCGGTGTTCTGTGTCGCGCGCCGCTCACGTCCAAGTTTCGGACGCCGGGGCCATCACAGATCGATCCGGCTCCAGATCCGGGAGTCCCAAGACCGTAGTATGATGACGTGCCGCACGGCAACCTCAGGATCCCAAAGGACCTCCTCACCGCGCTGTCCGCCACCGCACGGTCGTGGGACCTCGGAGCCCGGGTCGCCCAAGACGTCCTCGGCGAACGACCTGGGTCACAAAGCCATGCGGTGACCCTGAATCCCCACTGACTCACCAGGGGATGTGGTCACCACACCGTTTGGGGGCCTGCGAGAGAAATGCCGCAGAACCACTGACTCACCTGCCGGTGTGGTTACCACACCGTTTGGGGGCTCCCGAATGAAATGCCGCAGAAAGATTGGGTCCAGGGCTCTGGTCGTGAGGTCTTGCGATGCTGCATTTTTGAGTCCGCAGCGTCGGAGATTTCAGTGAGGTGGGCGGGGGCTTGCGGCAGGGCGAGGGGGGGGGTGACGGGGGGGGTGCTCGGAGGTGCTCCGAGGGTAGGGAAGGCCGAGGCGGGTGCGGGAGACGTGGGGGCGAAGGCTCGAGTAGGAGATCGACTACAGAATTGATCTACCCCCATGTTTGAAATGTTGAGCCGCATCCACGGCAAACATTTCGAATGCCCGTAGATCTACGAACATTCGGTGTGTTTGTACGTGCATTCGACTGGACAACAAGTTTCGGGGTGTGTCGATTTTGAAGTCGATCTCCTGCTCGAAAGACGGGTGGCGGCGGTGGTCCGTTTGAGACAAGCGGTCGCCTGCCCAAGGGCGGCCGCGGTCGGTTTTGGACAAAGCTCGCTGTCGGGCCGCGTCCCCATTTTTGTCCGCCCCCACCTGCGGCGTGCCAAGAGGAGGGGGGGGAGTGTGCCTCCATGGGTGATGGAGTCGACGGCACAGCGGGGGGTGATACTAAGGCATTCACTCTGCGGCTCAGCGCCCAGCTACCTCAATTCCAGCAGCTCTCCTCGTGAGAATTGTGGTGGGTGCCCGAGGCGACTGTCCATGAAGCGATTGGATGTTGTGAGCTTCCGAGGCCATCACGTCCGGAGCATTCGACAGCCTACATGTCTGTAGCATGTCTGAGAACACTCAATCATTTTTGGCCCCTTGTGCCACCATCCATGTGCATGGTATCGCCCAGGGTACACGCCAGTCGTTGGAAGAAGGTATTTCTGGATATCCGAAAGAGCGTGTTCTACCGCTGCTGTCGGAAAACCGGGTGGGGTCACTACCGGTTCGAACCCCTCCCCCCCCCCTCCGGAAAACCGCGGGGGGTCACTACCGGGTCGAACCCCTCCCCCCCCCCCAGCTCATCATGAAAAGGGAAGGCGGGGGGGGTCACTACCGGTTCGACCCCCCCCCCCCCTCGAAAACCGAGTGGGGCTGCGGGCAGTGGTGGGGACGGTGTTGGTGGGGACAGTGGCGAGGGGACAGCGGGACAGTGGTGGGGACAATGGGACAGTGGGACAGTGGTGGGGACGGTAGTGGTGGGGACAGTGGTGGGGACAATGGTGGGAACAGGGGGGACAGTGGACAGTGGTGGGGACGGTGGTGGTGGGGACAGTGGTGTGGGCACAGTGGGAATGAGGTGGAAACAGTGGGACAGCGGAGGGTACAATGGTGGTGGGGACAGTGGTGAAGGCGATGGCGAGGACGGCGGTGGGACAATGGGGCAGAGGTACAGTGGGGACAGTGGTGGGGACAGTGGGGACAGTGGTGGGAACAGTGGGACAGCTCAGTGGGACAGCGGCGGAGTCAGTGGGACAGTGGGGACAGTGGGGATAGTCGGGCAGTGGTTGGGGCCGTGGAGACAGTGGGGAGAGTGGAACCGTGGTGGGAACAGTGGTGGGGACAGTGGGGACAGTGCGACAGTGGTGGGGGCACTGGTGGGGACACAGTGGGGACAGTGGTGGTGAGGACAGTGGTGCTGGGAACAACAGTGGGGGATGTGATGCGGACGGTGGTAGGGACCGGGAGTCGTTTGCTGGCGGTGAGTGGGGGGGTGGGGAGGGGTTCGAACCGGTAGTGATCCCCCTCCGGTTTTCGAGGGGGGGGGGGGTTCGAACCGGTAGTGACCCCCCCCGGTTTTCCGGATCCAGAGGGGGGGGGGGGGGGGGGGGGGGGGGTGGGGGAGGGGTTCGAACCGGTAGTGACCCCCCTCGGTTTTCGAGGGGGAGGGGGGTTTGCCGGGGGGTGGGGGGGGGGGGGGGGGGGGGGGTCCAGCAGGGGGGGGGGATTTTCGGAGGGGGGGGGGCCCGACCCCGGGCTCCGGAGGAAAGGTTCAAGAAATTTTCCACAGTAAAGCGGCGGTAGATCACGCTCTCTCGGATATCCAGATCCGAATCTACTGCAAGCGCCTTCCTATTTCAAGGGTCGATATGTTTTTGCTTTGTTTTATTATCACCTGGACGGGCCCGACCCAATGCACTTTCCCCCCCCCCGAACCAGCCGTCATGCATCTGGAAGCAGTTCTCAGTTTTTGCCTCAAGGTGAGGGTGGCAATTCTGAGGCACACTGCATTGCCACAGTCCTTCTTACTGCGCCCCACTTCTCCACCTGGGGCCGGCAGTGAGGCTCCAATGGTCTGCGCTCCTTGGGGGGCCTTCCTTTTCGCCTCCGTCCCACAGCAGTCGTCCGTTCCTAGTTTCCTCCCCACCTGGGCCCCCCGTCTTAGACCCTCGAGGACGAGGCCAGGGAGGGAGCAAGAGCGATGACTTCCAGTGGCCCTATCGGGCCCCCCGCGAGGATGTTCGTGGCTCGCAGATTCCTCGCCATTTGCGTTTCCTTTTTTCCGTTTCCCTCGCTTTCCCTTCTCGAGATTCCGCTCGGGCAGGGCAGTTCCTCGCCCGTCACGTGGAATGTACTCTCCACTGGGCGAACTCAGCAGTCGGCCAGATGGGGTCTGGTACGACGGAGAGCTTCGCTGACTCGGTGGTGAGAGCCGAGGCCGAACGAGACGCCCATGGGACGAACTTGCCAGATCTCATGCGTCATCGTCATGTCCTAACCTCCGAGGCTGCAGTCCTTCCTCGCCCCTGCATTCTCGGTGTTTCCGTGCCTCCGCCGAGACGCCCCAGGTGTTCGATGTTCCGCCCCTGTTCCGCTCCGAAGTAAAATTCGATGTTATTGGTCGACGTCATCTTAGGCGGCCCTCTCCAGAAACATTCAGTTTCGCAGCCCCAGCCCTTGAGTTGTTCGTTCCCGCGATACGGTATTTTTGTTTTCATTTCATGGCATGTGGTTGCCGCCTGAGATTTTCACTCTGCCCTCCGGCCGACATCACAACCGCCTGGCACAACCTGGACGCTTTGATACACTATTTGGGAAAAGGTCCTCTGGGAGTGTGTTCCATGGGCCAAGAAGGATTCTGCCGCCCCCCCCCCTCTCCCACTGGTAGCCGCGTGTGTCTGCACTATCCGTCTGCCAATCATTATCGTAGTGGCGCTGTGTGTCGTAATGCTGGTGATGGTGCTGTCGATTGACGTGGTTGTGGCAGCGTGGAGCTAGCTCTAATTGCGCTTCTTCTCCTCTTCCTCGTTGCCCTCCTCCTCGCTCTCATTGTTTCCCTCCTGTCCTCGTGTCGTCCTCTCCCGGTCTCCGCCTCCCCTCCAGTCTCCTTGGCGCTACAGTTGAAGGAGGAATTGGGACAGGGCCCCTGGGGCGGCCCAAACCCTGTCGAGTCTATTCTCTTGTGATGGAAGGGGGCGATCCCGCCAGTGCTCTCCAACAGGCTCGCTGTGTGGCAACATCCTGCATTCTGAGCTCAATGATCATCTTACATTCGTGCAGGCATATCCACAAACACGTCGATGCACACATACATACACAAACAACGGCACACGTGCACGTCCACATTGCCATTCATTCAGGCCAGTGCACACATACACACACTTACACACTCACACACAACACACACGTACAAAACAAACAAGTGCGCATACTCACGCACACACCCATGCAATGGATATTCTGTCGCGTGGGCGCACGTTCACGTGCACGGGGACATGTGCTTTCGAGTGCTGGGGCCGCAACCTAAACGCGCGTTCAGCGCCGCGCGCGTGTTACCGAGAGCTCGCGCGCTTAGGACTTCCAGCGCATCGGCTGCAAGTTGGCCCCCGGCTATAGCACAGGTGCCTAATGCTATGCCAACGTACTTATGTTGCCGCCTGGGCCATGATGCGGTGACGAGGCCACAGAGCCACAAACGGCCAGGCCCTCGTAGGATCTTTAATGACGGCTGCCAACATGTTTTTTCCCTCGTGGGTCACTCTGTTGTGCCGAGACACAGAGCCGCAAACTGCCAGGCCCTCGTTGGACCGCAGATGGCCAAACCCAACATGCGTCTTTTTGTTGGCCGTGTGGGTCGTAGTGTGGTGCCGAGAGCACAGAGCCGCAAACGGCCAGGCCCCCTTCTGATCTGAGTCGCTGATGACGAAAGCCAGCAGGCTTCTATTTGATCACGTGGGTCATGCTGTGGTGCCGAATGCACAGAGCCGCAAGCGGCCATGGCCTCGTTGGATGTCTGATGTCGAAAGCCAGCTGGATTCTATGCTGCTGCGTGGTTTATAATGTGGTGCCGAGAGCACAGAGCCACAAACGTGCAGGCGCTCGTTGAGTCGTTGATGACGAAGGCCAGCAGGCTTTTGTGTTGCTGTCTATTATGCCGCGTGGGTCATGTTTTGGGGCCGAGTAGCAGCCAGGGGCTTCTGGGGTTGCTGGAACAGCAATATGCCCCCTCCCCTTTACGGCCTGGAGCGTATCCCTGAGCCTGTTTTCGCCTGTTGGCTTGCCAATCTTAGCGATAGGGATGAGTTCGAGGCCGATGACCCCCCACCCACCACCCACCCCTGCACGAGAAGCGCCGCGCGCGCGCGCGCTCGCGACCTCTCGGGGCGGCCAGGGCGTCTGCCAGCGCGGCGACCGGTGCCGCTACTCGCACGGGCAGGAGGCCAAGGCTGCCGCCGCAGCCGCCGCGTCAGGCGGCCGGCCCTGGGGGGGAGGCTTGGTGTTGCTGATAGTGTGGTGATGCTGCTCATGATGCGGATTTTGGTGGTCATGGTGATGCTGATGATGATGATGAAGATGGTGATGATGATGGTGATGGTGATGATGGTGGTGGTGGTGGTGATGCTGATAATGCTGATGCTGGTGATGCTGATGCTGATCATGGTGGTGCTGATGATTGCTGATGATGCTGATGATGCTGATGATGCTGATGATGATGGTGGTGGTGCTGGTGTTGGTGGTGATGCTGATATTGTTTCTGGTGATGGTTATGGTAAGGATGAGGATGTTCATGATGATGGTAATTGGGATGTTAATGATGGATGCTGATGGCAAGAAGTATGATGCTGCTGCTGATGATGGGGATGATGCTGATGCTGATGCTGACGCTGATGATGATGCTGATGATGGTGATAGCGGTGGTGGTGATGATGATGACGACATTGATGCTGCTAATAGGTGTGACGATATTGCTGATGTTCATGCTGATGATTGCGTGATGCTGATCGGCATATGGGAGCCATGCGCGCGGCCGCCATGGTGATTTCTGCAGCGGCCCTGGTCGAGCTGGTCGCTGGGCCCCAGGAGCATGCGTGCCCAGATCTCCGACGCCATGTTGTTCCCAAACGTCGACCCCTAGCGCGTTCTACAGTCAACCCACATGGGTAAGGATGGGCAACCTTCCCAAGGGTACCCTTGCATCCTTGCCTCCTCGGTCCATCCTTGGCCACGTTCGTTGGCCGCGCCCCGCTCGAAAAGCCTCGGAGTGGGCGTCCAATGCCCTTGCATCCTAATTGCGCATCCTTCTGATATGGGCCGACTGTGAGCCCTATCGCCTGGGACTGGTCCTTCGTGCCGAGTCGTTTTTTGGAGGTCGTAGGCTCGGCAAGGGCCCCCGAGGCCGAACAATGCCAAACTTCCGTCCGCCGTGTCTTCTGCGCAGGGGGGGGCAGGTGGTGGGGGAGCTCTTCCTCCTGGCTGGAGGCCCCCAGTTGCCTGAGATGCCCTCGGAGAAAAGCCGTCCGTCGCCAATGGTTTACGGCGAGCCCTCCTTCTCCTCCTCCTCCTCCTCCTCCTCCTCCTCCTCCTCCTCCTCCTGGAAGTAGGGGTGTGTGCGGCCCCGCGAGGGCTGGGCCTGGAAGGGCGTGTCATCCTGCAGTCGCGCGCGGCGCGCGGGCGCGGCTATGCCAAGCAGAGCGACTCGAAGAAGAAACAACTGCATACACATCAACGCGGATTTTTTGGATCGGCGCCTGGGCCCCCCTGGCGGCGCCTCCAGCGCCGCCCCTGGCGCGCGAAGCGCGCCAGGGGCGCGGATCCAAGAAATCCGCGCGGACCGTTAAAAAGTTTGTGCTTATGCCGTCTCTTGTTTCTCTTACGATGGGCGACGACGGGATCTACGCCTACCCGCCGCCGCTGGCCAGGCCCGTGCTGGGTCCACGAGCGGTGTATGCGCCCCTTGGCTGGGCCAGCGAGGCGTAGACACCGCTCCTGGGCCGGGGACGGGCCTGGACAGCGGCGGTGGGCACGTATGGATCTCGCCGCCCTGCCAAGGCGTTCCCTGCGCGTCTGTGCCGCTTCGCGCTCCTCCTGCGGTCGCGCCCAGCATGCTCCAGCGCGTGGAGGGGGGGGGGCAGCTCCGCCGCGGGCAGAAAACCGCGTGCCTGCAGCGTACAGTTGGACGCGGCTCGCAGGACGAGGGCAGGATGCCAGGATGCCCAGGACGGGTCTGGGCATCGAGGGTGTGAGGGGAGCGGGGGCGGACGTGGCAACGAAGGAGGAGCGAGGGCGAGGAGAGGGCAGGAGAAACATGGGGAGGCGGGGAGAGGGAGAGGGGAAGTGGCAGTGGAGAGGAGGGGGCGCAGAGGGGTAATATGCAAGTGGGGAGGGGCGCACTGGGCAGGGGTGACAGGCACCCGCAGAAGGGGGAGAGAAGGTGAGGGACTGCCCTGGCCAGGACTGGTGTCGGTGTACAGCTAGACGTCCTCCTGGAGGAGGGGATTGGGGGGAATGGACTGCCATCAGGTGACAGTTGGGCGGCGGCGTTGGTGGGTGGCGCAGGCCTCCCTGGCCTCGACTTCATGAACGCGGCCGCCGCGGCGGCTGCCAGCTCCCTGAGCGGCCTGGGGGCCGGACCTCTAGGGGGGGGGGGGGAGACGTCGCAGAGGAATTGTGCCGCCCGCCTCCCTCCCTCACTGCCCCCGTCCTCCAGAACCGTCGTCCTCTTCCCCGTCCCCTCCGCTCGAGCTGATGCTCTGGGGGCGGCCTGTACTCAGGGGAAGCTGCAGCACCGCTCAGCCAGGGGCTGTCAACCAAGCCTGCAAGGTGGGCCCTTTCCATACGTTTTTCTGTGCACCCCGGTGTGGGCTTCGACCCCCGCCCAAGAGTTCTGGCGACATGGACAAAAGGGGATGGAGAGGAGGGGAATGCAGGGAGACGCCGTTCACTGTGCAAGTGTTGTGCGTTCCCTACTCTTTCCTCCTCCTGGTCAGGTTTGTTCCATCGGTCCCACCTCCAATCACACTGCCTTGCTGGCGCATGCTTTGTGCCGGCCCTCCTCTTTTCCTGCACTCCCTCCCCGCCATTTTTGTTTGGCTTCGCCAGCCAGGTTTCATTTGTGGTTCACTCCGCCCGAGTCGGCGATTCTTTTGGTTGCATCCAAGCGCTTCAGGCTCTGACCTTGAGGTACAGTTGAGACCCATGCCAAGAAACACCCTGCGTGCCTCCAGGGTGCCCTGGGGTTTGCAGATTTTGATTGCTTTGCTGCGGAATGCGCGACGTCCCCACACCAAACGTCGATGGACGTCCTGGGGTCTCAGGGTTGGGTTTCTTGTTGTGGCGGGTCTCTTGTGGTCGAGCCCCTACTGCAGCGCAGCGTCAGAAACAAAAAAAAACTCGGGGAAGGTCCGCGGCAGGGCAGCCGGGGACGGCCCCTGGCTGCCCCACCGCGCCACAAAGTGGGGGAGAGAGCGCGAGGAGGGCGACCGCGCGGCCCCACCCCTGCAGAGTCGTGCGCAAGCCCCCCCCCCCCGTGCTGACAGGAAGTCGGGCATGCCCCTCTACAGGAGGAAGTTTCGAGAATGGCAGCAACACGTAGTGTGGGGGCGATGACGTTGTGAACAAAATCACGACGTCGGGGGTCTGGGAAAGGGTGTGACTGTGTGTGTGTGTGCCCCGTGTGTGTGTGTGTGCCCAGTGTGTGTGTGTGTATGTGTGTGTGTGCCCAGTGTGTGTGTGTGTGTGTGTGTGTGTGTGTGTGTGTGTCTGTGTGTGTGTGAGTTCGATCGGCTTGTGCCCCGAACCGACCAAATCAAATGCCTCCCAGCCGCAGGCAGTTCCCGATGGTTGCCAACAAGTGGGGCATGCGGGGGGCATCTGTTTGCGGCAGGTCGCTGCGCCAACGGATCGCACGCATGCCCCCCTCAAGGCCACCCCCCTTTGGTGGATCCCGACCCTTGCATCCGTGCCTCCTTGGCCCAGCCTTGGCCGCTTTCGCTGGCCCACCTCGTTCGAAAAATGCTGACGTGGCCCTCCGAGGCCCCTGCATCCTCACCGCGCATCCTTCCTCTACAGGCGGACTGCTGTGTTTATTCAAAGCGCTGTCCCCCCCCCCGTCGTGCGCCCGGCCTCCCTCGTGCTTCGTTGTCATTTCGGCGCCGCGGTGACCTTCTACGCGGGGGCCCACAGGGACCCCCCCCAGCACTGCGGATTTGGCCCCTTCGCAGCACCCCCAGAGCCTGGCACCGGAGGCCTCTCTCGCCTGGGGTCACTCCTGTTTGCACGGCAGCTCAGCGTCGTGTCGACGCGGCGGCGACCCCGCCGCTGGCGTTCCAGGTGGAACGCCGCCAGCTGCCGATGATCGGTCCAGACGGAACGCCCTGGTGATCGAAAGCCGCCGATCGATCTCAAGGTTCAACGATCCACGCGGGGCCGATTGTCCACGCCGGGGTCGTCACGACGCAATCCTGGCGGGCGCCGCCGAACGGGTCATGGGCCCGGCGAGGGTGTTCCCAGTTCTGCCAGCCGAGCTTCGAAGGGCTGCGGCGTGTCGCGCGGCCCGGGAGGGCCCAGCGGCGGGCCCAGCGGCGGCAGCTGCCGCCAAGCTCGCGCTGAGCGCTCGCTCGCAGTGGGCTCCTCACCCTCTCCGCCGCGCTTGGCCTGCTGGGTCACCCTCCTCCCTCCTCCCTCCACCCCCTCCTTCTCCTTTATTCCCCTCCCTTGTCCTCCTCCTCCTCCTCGTCCTCCGTCCTCCCGCGTCCCCCTCGTCCTCCCTCCTCCCCCTTCCCCCTCCCCCCCTCCTCCCTCCTCCCTCCTCCCCCTTCCCCCCTGCTGCCCTCCTCCTCCCTCCCCTCCTCCTCCTCCTCCTCTCCTCCTCCTCTCTCCTCCTCCTCCTCCTCCTTCTCCTTCTCCCCGTCCTCCTCCCCCCTCTCCCCGTCCTCCTCCCCCTTCTCATCCTCCTCCTCCTCTCCCACAGGGCGTCTCGGGCTCCTAGCGCCGTTTGCCCTTGCCCCGACCATGCTTTCCAGACACTCTTGGTGCGCCTCAGGTGTCGCTCGGCTCGGGTTCGGAGGGCGGGGGCCGCCCTCGGGAGCGCCGACCTGGGCCCACACTTGCTTCGATCGAGCTTTCTGCCGTTTTCTCCGTCCTCTCCCCTCGCTCTGCTCCCCCTCTTCTTGTCGTGCCCTCGTCTGCTTCGGCGCGCCCCGCCATAAGATTCTTATAGGATTCTCATCGGATCCCCATAGGATCCCCAGAGGATTCAGATATTCTCAGAGGATTCTCATAGGACCCCCATCGGATCGCCGTTGGATTCTCGTAGGAATCCCAGAGGATCCCCACAGGATCCAAAGAGGATCCCTAGAGGATTCACAGATGCTCACAGGATTCTCATAGGATGCTGGCCCGACCGGCGCCTCACCGCGCCCAGTCACCCCTGCGCCCGCCGTCGTTTCCCGCCGAGTTCGGGTCCGCGCCGCGCTGACGCGGCGGTGACGCCCGCGCGGGCGCTCGAGGCCGAGGCCGAAGTCCACCGGCCGCCCGAGTTCGGCCAGGATGGAACGATCCCGGCCGCCAGGGATTGGCGATCGCCCGAGGTCGAGCGATCCACGCGGTGTCACGAGCCGACGCTCGAGCCATCACGACGCGGAGGTGCTGAAGGTCGGGGCTCGCACTGAGGACTGGGCCAAGCGTCCCTGCGCTCGCGTCTCCAGCCACCCGAGAATCGCGAGATTGGCGTCCCAGCGGGCCCCCCTCGCGGGGCTGGATCGTGCAGAACCGCCCCGCGCTGGCCCTGCTGTCAGAGATGAATTCTTCGCAGGCGCCGCCACTCGTGTTTCCACATTCAGGTTCAGCGCTGCACCTCTGCGGATCGTACGGGCAGGTTCAGCTTCAGCTTCCCCCTCTTCCTGCCCCTGCTGTTGCTCTCCTCTGTCGCTGCTCTTCCTCGTCCTCGCCTTCGTGTCTCCCCCCCCCTTCCCCTTCCTCCTTCTGCCTACTCCCTCCTTCTCTTCCCCCTCCTCCTCCTCCTCCTCCTTCTCCTCCTCCTCCCCCTTCTTCTTCTCCTCCTCCTCCTCCTCCTCCTCCTCCTCCCCCTTCTTCTCCGTTCTCCCCCTGCCAACCTCGTCCTCCTTGCAGGATTTGGGGTCAAAGAGACCTCCTCCTCCTTCTCCTTTTCCGCCTCCTCCTCCTTCTCCGCCTCCTCCTCTTCCTTCCCCCCTTTCCACCGTTCGCAGGGCTGGCTATCCGCGTCTCTTCGGCCACTTGCCCTGACGTTGGACTCAACCATCCAGCGAGTTGCTTCACTTTGCCACCACCGTCTACTAATCGTCGTTTTCCCTCTCATCCTCCTCCTCCTCCTCCACCTCCTTGTCCTCGTCGTCGTCGTCCTCCTCCTCCCCCTCCTCCCCAAAGCAAAAGCAAGAGGATGAGTAGGTGGACGAGGACGACGACGACGAGGGACTAGGGGGAGGGGAGGAAGGGGGCGGATGATGATGAGGAGGGGGTGGAGAAGCAGTAAGGGTGGAAAGAGCCAGGATAAGGAGTAGGAAGATACGGACGAGGAGGGAGTACTGGGAGCAGGAGCGGGAACGGAGGAGGAAGAGGAGGAGGAGGAGGAAGAGCAGGAGGAGGAGGAAGAGAGGGTCGGAGTAGGAGGAAGAAGGAGGGGAAGAGGTGGAGGAGGAGGAGGAGGAGGAGGAGGAGGACCATCGCACGGATTCGGAAGGGGCTCGATTTCGCTCTTGCGACTCGAGCGCCTCGGAATCAGCATCCTGCTGGTTGGGTGCCTGCTCAATCTGAATGGGAGGCTGGAAAACCACAGGACTGTTCTTCCCAGACTTGGGATGCCTCCCTCTCTTGGAGGCGCTCGTCGGCGCCTCTCGAAAACTTGGATCCGAACTTCCTGGTGCAACTCGTGTGGAGGCCCTTCAGAGTACACTCGCGGTACCTTCCACATTCAGCACATGCAAAACTGAAATTGTGATCTGAAGTTCTGTCAAACACTTTGAGTTTGTGACCGTTGGGCTGCAGCACAAGTCTGACCAAGGCCGCAGCACTGCCAGGACAGACTTCCACGGCACGGTCACTCTTTCAAGGGAGGAACAACCACCCGGACCCGAGAACTGATGTGTACTAAACGGGCCTGGGCGTGCATTGAACAGCCCTGCCTTGCTCGATTCCTTCCTTGGATGCGTTCACTAAACGGCTTCGCTTGTCGGGGTGATTATCATGGCGGGGATTTTCTGCTATCTAGTCTTGAGTCGGGCTTGTCCCTCTACAGGGGGAAAATTCGAAAATAGTCAAACAAAATGTCAGGGGACTATTGTTTTAGCGGTGTATTTTTCATTTTTAGTCGAAAGTCCCCCTTTAGGGGGACAGGCCCGACCTAAATCTAGTCTTGGACTTGTCATTCCGACGTCGCGAGTGGCAGAGGCAGCAGAGCCAGCGCGTCTTCTGCCAGGTCCCGCCGTACCCGGCACGAGCACGGGCCGCCACAGTTCGTGGGCGGCAAAGAGGGGGGTGATGACTAGGGGGGGTGGATTTCATGGCGGGGGCCATAATATTTCCCCAGATTCCATGGTGCCTCTTCTTATTTCATTACGTCCCTGGTCCCCCCGCTGGGCCGCGCACATGCCGCCGGTCATGATTTGCACGCCCCCCTCTTGGACACCCCCTTCTTGGCCGCTCCCGAACAGGGTCAAGAGGGAACAACAACGCACAGACACAATGACTCTTCGATCCCCCAGAAAATTGGGGAAAGTGGGAAGTGGCGAGGAAGACGAAAACCCAAACAGCATGGAAAGAGATGGGGGACCCTGGGATTTGATTTGTAGTTGCGCGTCCCTGGGCCCCTTCAGGGAGGGGCCGCCCCAGCCCCAGGGCTCGAGGAGGCCTTCCCCATGGCTGGCTCTGCCTTGCCACACACTGCCGCGAGCGAGGGAGCTGCCACGGCTGGGTTTGGTTGCCTTGGTTCAGGCGATCGCAAACATGGATCGCGTTGGGGGCGTGGATTAGCGTCGGGTCTCGTTTCCGTGGTAAAATCGCGGACTTCGCCGCCGAGCGAGGCGGCACCAGCCACACTTTGGGGAGGGAAGAAGCCCTCCCCCGATCAATGGATTTGGCGACCGCGTGCCAAGTCCATGGATCGCTAATCCCTGTTTGCGCGCCCCCGATTGGTGGGGGGTTCCAGCCATTTGGCCTAGAAGAACAAAAACAAACAACTGCATAAGCGAAACAATTCTTGGCGCTCCGCGCGGATTTCCTGGAGCTGCCCTGGACACCCCCTTTGCTGGCGCATGGAGCGCGCCAGGGGCGGCGCCGGAGGCGCCGCCCGGGGCGGATCCCAGGCGCGGATCCAAGAATCCGCGCGGAGCGCCAAAATATTGCGTTTAGGCCGTTTTCTCTTTCTCTGTGGCCTCCAGCCTTGGGAGCTATGGCGGGCCGCAGGGCCAAAGCCCGCGGGCACAGATTGCAGAGCACGCTTCGCTCTCTGGTGGAGCTGCTGTGGGGCGAGCATCTCCGCCTTGGGGGGGGGGGGCTGGGGGAGCGTGCCTGCCATGCCCTTGGCGATCCTATTTGCTGCGTCGTTTCCTGACGCGTGATGCCACTGGCCAGGATTCACCAGTTAACATCGGTCATGGTAACGAATGAACGCGCGTTCTTAAAACAAGCGAGAAACGAATATACTGAATTGTGCCGCCTGAGCAAAACAAGACATTACATCATTTGGCAAACGCGAGAATTAATCGGGGGCCGTTTCGTTCTAAATCCCAGACCGTATCATTACAATGACCTGAGTGTCTCGATCAATAACGTTGTTCTAACACATGCTGAGGTCCTGGTGAGATGACCTTGGCAATAGAGACACCTCCATCCCACCTAGCTTCACCAAGCCTGGCCCTGGAACCTACTCTATCCAACAAATGCTTCCCACTTGGCGGGTCACGCCCTAGAAATCAGAGTGAACCTGCGACGCAGTACGGAATATTTTGGGAGCTAAATAGGCCACAAACTCAGCAGCAGGGGAGGTGGGGGGCAGGGCACTGCCTACAGGGCCACATAGGTACCCGACCTCCAAGCCTGGGGCGTGAAACCAGGTTTGCCCAACTTTGGCCGCACTCCCGTCCACATCAAACGTCACCAGCGAAGCTTCCTCTGGCGAGAGCCCGTCGCGGGACCAAAACACCACCTCCTGCAAACCTAATCCACCGGGCCTCGGGACATGAAATTTGGGGTTTTTGGAAAGCCCGCATATTTGGCGAAGGTTTGGGGCTTACTCAGTTTTTGAACATCACCAGCTTCTCAATATCCTTCCCTAAGCACAGCTGTACTGGGGCGCTCAAGGAGCCTATGTGCTATCTGATCCTCGTGGGCTCTGCGTATGCATCTATTGTCTGTGTCGTGCCCTGCCTCCTTCAATCTGCACCTTGTCCAGATCGACTGGATCAGAAACAAAATCAGCAGGCTTCTCTCCTGCTTGGTCAACCTTTTGGCTGCAAGAGCGGCTCTGGCACGTGAGAGGCCAACTGAATCGACTCCTATGCTGGGTGCTGCCTCGTCGGCCAACTGCTGCCACGCGTCAGCCAGCTGCTTCCGAAGTAGCGTTGGCGCGGTGGTTGTGAGCGGGTAGGCCTCGCCTTCCTTGCGGAACAACTGAAAAGGCTAGACCAGGTCCAACCGATTCTAGCCAAGCTCAAGGAGAAGGAGAGGAGGATGAGGACGAGAAGGAGGAGGAGGAGGAGACGGAAGTGGAGGTTGAGGAGGAGGAGAGGGGGGATGATTCCTCAACCCTCCTCGTCCTGGCTGCCAGGATTGGGCGCTGGCGCCAGCGCCGTTCCCGAGCCCAAGGACCGGACGAGCCGCTGGGGCCGGCGGGGCCAAATCTTTGTTCTTGTCCGTCCTGCCCTCTCCCTGCTCCTCATCCTGCGTCTTCCTCCCCCTCCTCCCTCCGGTTCGTTCTCCACATCTTGATGTCTCTCTCGTAGCACATCATCATCATCATCATCATCATCATCATCATCATCATCATCATCATCATCATCATCATCATCATCATCATCATCATCATCATCATCATCATCATCATCATCATCATCAGCATCATCATCATCATCATCATCATCATCATTATCATCATCATCATTATCATCATCATCATCATCATCATCATCATCATCATCATCATCATCATCATCATCATCATCATCATCATCATCATCATCATCATCATCTCTCGTGTCTCTCTCTCTCTCTCTCGTACCTTCCTCATCATCAGCATCATCAGCAGCAACATCATCATCATCAGCATCATCATCATCGTCATCAATTCCACCCTCATTTCCATTATCATCTAAATTTCCATATTTGACCTCATCAGCGGCATCACCATCATCTTCGCCATCGTCGTCATCACCCCCAGCAACATCAACACCCTTCTCATTGTCATCATCACCGTCAACGTCGTCATCATCAACAGCACCATCACCAGTACCATTAATCTTATCTGCGTCATTACCATCATCATCGTCGTCATCATCATCACCATCATCACCATCATCACCATCATCAGCAGCAACCTTATCTGCATCACTCACATCATAATCATTACCATCATCATCAGCATCAGCATCACCAGTATCGTCATCATAACCATCATTAACGTCATCATCATCCGCATCATCACCGTCATCATTAACATCATCATCACCGCCATCACCATCCGTCGAATCCTCGCCATCAGGACAATCATCATCAACAGCATCAGCATCCTCATCATCATCATCAGCAGCATCATCCCTACGACTACCACCATCACCGTCACCACCCGCGTCCTTCTCGTCTTCACCGTTTATCTTCCTTCCTCCGCGCTTCCTTCTCCTCCCTCCCTCTCCTCCGCCCTCCTTCTCGTGCCTCTACCTCCATTCTTGCCCGTCCTCCTTCCCGCTCGCTCCGCCTCCATCCAGCTCGGCCTTCCTCCTGGTCCCTCCTCCTCCTCCTTTTCCCTCCTCCTCCTCCTCCTACTCCTCCTCCTCCTCCTCCTCCTCTTTCTCACTCACCCCTCCTTCCTCCCTTCCCCACTTCCTCCTAAACGTTTATGCGCCGAGCTGCTTAGGACACTCGCTTTGCGGGCCTCCTTTTGCTGAGTGTCCGCCGCACGAATACGAGTTGTGCCACGAATGTTGGCCAGCCAAATCCCGTCTCCCCCCACACCTCATCCCGGCCCCGATCGCCCTTGTTTCCTTTTGGGGCAAGGGTCCTCCGGCCTTCCCGCGGCCTTCCTCCTCCTCGCCCCTCGACCGCCTGCGCTCCTACTGTGTCTCAACTCGCAGCGGATGCGCCCCGCCGTCTGCATGACCGTCTGTGAAGCCCAACTCGCCGCGGACCAATACAAACGTTACCTTGTTTGGGGGGAAGAGAGGAGGAGGAGGAGGAGGAGGAGGAGGAGGAGGAGGAGGGAGGAGGAGGAGGAGGAGGAGGAGGAGGAGGAGGAGGAGGAGAGAGGAGAGGATGAGGAGCAGGAGCAGGAGCCGGAGCAGGAGCAGGAGCAGGAGCAGAGGGAGGAGCAGGGAGGAGGAGAGGAGGAGGAGGAGGAGGAGGAGGAGGAGGAGGAGGAGGAGGAGGAGGAGGAGGAGGAGGAGGAGGAGGAGGAGGAGGAGGAGGAGGAGGAGGAGGAGGAGGAGGAGGAGGAGTAGGAGAGGGAGGAGGAGGAGGAGGAGGAGGGGGGTAGGATGTGAGGATGATGATGATGATGATGATGATGATGCTGATGCTTGATGATGATTGATGAGATGATGATGATTGATGATGATGATGATGATGATGATGATGATGATGATGATGATGATGATGATGATGATGATGATGATGATGATGATGATGATGATGAGGTTCATGATGATGATGTTGATGCTGATGATGCTGATAATGCTGATGCTGATACTGATGCTGATGCTGCTGTTGATGATGCTGATGATGATGATGCTGATGATGGTGATGGTGATGGTGATGGTGATGGTGATGGTGATGGTGATGGTGATGGTGGTTGTGGTGGTGATGATGACGCAGATGATGATGCTGATGATGAGGGAGAGGATGAGGTGGAGTTGGAGGAGGAGGAGGAGGAGGAGGAGGAGGAGGAGGAGGAGGAGGAGGGGAGAGGAGGAGGAGGAGGAGGAGGAGGAGGAGGATGGAGGGAGGAGGAGGAGGAGGAGGAGGAGGAAGAGGAGGAGGAGGAGGAGGAGGAGGAGGAGGAGGAGGAGAGGAGGCGGGGAGGAGGAGGAGGAGGAGGCGGAGGAGGGGGAAGGGGAGGAAGAGGAGGAGGAGAAGGAGGAGGAGGAGGAGGAGGAGGAGGAGGAGGAGGAGGAAGGAGGAGGAGGAGGGAGGAGGAGGAAGAGGAGGAGGACTACTTCTGCTGTCTCGGGTCCGCCCCCGCCTCGCCTGCTGCCCCGTGGCAGCGGGAACCTGCTCCCGGCGGCGCGACCGCCCCCTGCCGACGCCCCCTTCTCGGGCAACGCTGCGGCCGCTGCCTCGGGGGCCGCTCCCGTCGGTCGCGCCCGCCCGCCCCTCGGCCGCGGGGAGCCCCGCATCTTGACGTCGTGTTCGTTTCGCAGCGTGGCCCTCCAAAGGTGTAATGGATGGGCGCGGGAGTTGCTGAGGGGATCGGGGGATTACCAGTGGACGCCAAAGGGGTCATACCTGGCCTGACTTAGTTGGCTTAGGGTGTCAGACCAACCCGCTAGGTGGGCGGAGCCCACTTAGCCTGGATCGTTATCGCCCCCCCCCATCCACTTGGGGAACTGGCAACCCACCAGTGAGCTAGGTTAGGCCAGATCCAACCCACCCTGACATCCACTGACCACCCTCTGATCCCCTTGGCCATCCCCGCCCCATCCCAGTAGCCCCCGTCCCCAGGACAAGTACTTTATCCCGAGCTGTTTTTAACGGTCCCGTGGCCACGCGAGGGCCCCCGAAGGCCGAACATAGCCCAACACAGCCCGCCGCTGCTTGTTTACAACGAGAGGGGTTGGGGAGCTGTTCCTGAGAATTGAACTCCCAAGCTGGGAACTTAATTTAAACATCGGCGCTGGCATATCCCTGGCCGAAAATAGGCCTAACTTAGGTGAGTCCCATTGATTCCCGCTTCATCCGGTTTCAATCCGGATAAATCCAATTTGATCGGGCTTGATCTTGGGCTCGGGCCAGCCTACTGGTCGACGTTTCGCGTAATCCCACCAGACCATCCAGAAACGATGCCCAGGCCATGTGTCCTGATCAGGCATGTAAGGGAGCACGCAGTGGAATACAGGACTGGGGACGCCGTCGTGCCCCAGGGGGGGGGGATGGAGGAGGACCCTGAGGAGGAGGGGGAGGAGGGCGGGGAGGGGGAAGAGGGAGGAGGGAGGAGGGGCGAGGGAAGAGGCGGCTGAAGAAGAGAAGAACGAGGATGAGAAGGAGGAGGAGGAGGAGGAGGAGGAGGAGGAGGAGGAGGAGGAGGGCGAGCAGAAGGGCCAGAGGCCTCCTGGATGCCTCACGGAGTTGCTTCGGATGCCTCGGGAGCTTTTTGTAGGCCTCTTGGGGCCTCTTAGGCTACTCTTGGCGGTCGCAAGGGGTCTCTTGAAGCGTCTTGGGTACCTAGGGGGAGTCTCTTCGGGGTCTCTTGGAGGTCTCTTAGGGTCCTCTTGAAGGCATCTTGGGGGCGGCGCTTTGGGGCCTTCTGGGCGCCACTTGGGGCCCTCTCAGAGCACTCTTGGGAGCCTCGGGCTTATAGTAGGGCCATGCTGTAATACATCTTTCCAAGCAGGGGCCATAGTACAGTTGCCCTCCCCAGATTGCCAAACTGTGGCCCAAACCTCATGATGTTTGCCTTCCGGGGTCGCCTGGGGCGTCTTGGGTGCCTCTGGAGGGCCTCTTGGGGCCTCTAGGGGGGCTCTTGGGAGCCTCTTGGGAGCATCTTGGGGGCCTCTTGGGGCCTTCTGTGCAAATCTTGGGCCCTTCGTGGAGCCCCCTTGGGACCCTCGGGGGCCATCTGGGGGCCATCTCGGAGGAGTTCGATCAAAGAGGGGGGGGCTCCTGAATTTGGCCACCGGCAGGAGGCCAACATGTGGGCAAGCATTTGATAACATATAACAAGCGGTTTGAACCTTCTCGCCGAGGCCTCTTGGCTTGGGGTGTCTTGGATGTCTCTGGGGGGCCTCGGGGGCCTCGGTGGGGCCATTTTGGAGGAGATCGATCAAAGGAGGAGCCGTGCCAAATTAGCTCCCCCCCACCAGGGGGGCCAAAGTCTGGCGAAAACCATGGTACAACCGATGATCTGGGATTCCTCGCGGAGGCCATTTCTGACGCCCTAACTACCCGCGACCCCTCCCCTCCGGGTCTAGGTGGAGGGGGTAGGGGGAGGGGTCAAGAGTCCCCCTCCCCGCCTGCAAGCCGTCTCGCTCACTCCCACCCGCCCTCCCAACACATACGTAGCACCCGAGCCTGGCCCGAGCCTAAGCATATTCAGCAGTCGTCTTTGGATGGGCAGCTACTGGGGGCCAATCCGCCGCCGCCGCCGCCGCCGCCGCCGCCGCCGCCGCCCGCTGCGAAACCGCCGCCGCAGCCGCTGCCGCCACCGCCACCGCCGCCGCCGCCGCAGCCGCGGCCGCAGCCGCCGCCGCCGCCCCGCCGCCGCCGCCGCCGCCGCCGCAGCCGCCGCAGCCGCCGCCACCGCGGCCGCAGCCGCCGCAGCCGCCGCCGCCGCCAAGTGCACTCTGTATTGTTTTTTGACAGGGATGGTAGGGGGGGGCCGCATCGGGTTGGCTGCGCATGTTCCTAATTTGGAGGCACAGTTTTTTTTATATATATATATATATAAATATAAAACAATGTTTTTTACAAGGGATGGTGGGGAGTATCGGCATGGACCCTGGTTGGCCCCCAGTCGCCTGGGGGAGGGGGTGTATATTAGTAGGGAACAGTGGTAAACCATGCCCGAAGGGGATGGGGCTCATTCACAACATGCAAGAGCTTCACGGATTGAGGGCGGTCCTTTTCCAACATGTGGTTCTGGGTTTAGCGTCGCGCAGATTCGTCTAAAACAGATGCAAGAGTTCCACGGCTTCCCATGGCTAGCGTACTAGAAAATGCGTCTTGGAACGGGTCAGGACTGTCAGGGCGCGAGAGTTACGTTGATTTGCGGTGTTAAAGTCCCACGGATCGTGTTCGGGCAGGATTCAGCATCGTCAAACGCAACCGTCAGGTTGATTCGGGGCGTTGGAGTCCAGAGAATGGTGTTTTGGCACGCTTCAGGATATTCAAACGGTTGTGTGCCAACGGCGCACTTCCTTCAAAGGCAATGAATCCTTGTATGGGGGCCATGAAGAGGGAGCTTGGAGGGAGGGTTTGATCCAACATCATTGTGGAGATTTTGGTTTGCATTGGTCCTCCTCCTCCTCCTCTCCCTCATCTCCCTCCTCCTCCTCCTCCTCCTCTTCCTCCTCCTCCTCTTCCTCCTCCTCCGCCTCCTCCTCCTCCTCCTCCTCCTCCTCCTGTTCATTCTCCTCCTCCTCCGCCTCCTCCTCCCCCTCCTCCGCCTCCCCCTCCCCCTCCTCCGCCCGATGAGGAGGAGCTTTCGAGGAGGAGCTCCTCCCCCTCCAAGCCGCCGCCGCCTTCGCAAGGACGAGCCCCCCGAACGGCCCGAGCGGCCCGCCCCCCGGGAGCGGGAGCCTGCAGAGCGGCCCGGCGGCGGCTTCGGCGCCCCCCGCCGCGCGGCCGAACGAGGCGCGCGGCGGCCCCGCGAAGGAGGAGGAGGAGGAGGAGGAGGAGGAGGAGGAGGAGGAGGAGGGAGGAGGAGGAGGAGTAGGAGGGAGGAGGAGGAGGGAGGAGGAGGAGGGATGTGAGGAGGGGGAAGATGAGGAGGATGAGGAGGAGCAGTAGTAGAAGGAGGATGAGGAGGGATGGGAGGAGGAGGGGGAGGAGGATGAGGAAGAGGAGGATAACCTCTTTGTGGCCAAGGCACGCCGAGGCCACAAAAGTCCACTCGTTCCTTAGTTGACGTCCCGAGTGGTGACGCGATGACTCGCAGTGCACTGCGCGGGGGACATGCAGACGCTGCGCTGCGCGCTGCCGCCGCCGTCCCTGCCACGACTGGCGACGCCACCGCCGACGTCGCCGCCGACGCCGTCTCTCTCGCGCTTTTTGTTCCCTGCCGTATTCTCTCTCACTACTTCGCCTGCCGCGGTCGTGGGCCACCAGCGCTCCCAACGCCTCTTCCGAATGCGTTCAAGAGGCCTCGCTCCAACAACTAGCATTCTCGATTTGTCCTTCCCCTTCCCCCCGTCCTTTTCCTCCTTCAGCCCCCGTTCCCCCGCTTCGCCCCCTATCTGGTTGTGATTCTCGTGGGCCTGGTCAGCCCTTCGCTCCAGCTCCTACGTGTCAGTCGTTGCGCACTGCTATCGGCCACGCACTCGGGCATCCGGCCAGCGGGGCTTGCCCCGACACGATTTCAAGGGGTTTTCGTAGCGTTTCCCGTGTGTGCTCTTCTTTTTTCTCCCCTCCTCCTTGGCTCTTTTTCCTCCGTGCCGCCGCTGAGTCTCACCATCGTAGGTTTTGCAACGAGTTCCCGTGTTCCACATCTTGAGGCTTCCACGCAAGTCCTTTCACTTCCATAAACGTTGATATTAGTTATTCGGAGGCTTAGAGGTCGACACCAGCACCGATGTCGGCGGTATACCCCCACCCGAGGGAAGATCCCGATCTCGGTGATGGTGGTCATATTCGGGCTTCTAGGGAGCCGAATCATTACCACGAACACCAAAATCTAGGATCGTCTTCCCTTGGTGGAGGCAACCTCCTGTGTTGGTGTCGGTGCCCATTCCCAAGCCTCCAAATCATCCCTTCCTCCTTCTCCCTCCTGGCTGCTCCTGCTCCCTCCCCCCCCCTCGGTCTCCGGCCTTTATGAAGGTGTCTTGCTTGGGCCTTTGCTGGGCCTTTCCATACGGGAGCGTGACACTATCAGCAGTTCAGGGGGCGATCCGTTCTTGAGGGCTGATTCGTATCCTTCGCCACCTGGCTTCTCTCTTTTCCTCTTCTCCTTCCTCTCGGCATTCGGAGTATCCGTTTCCACACGCTGTGTGAAAAAAGGTCCGTCTTTCCAGTTCACCCGCGTTCTTTGTACCTTGCATCCGTCTTGTCAAGATGCGTTGCAGCCCAGCTATTGCCAACATTTTGTGCGATACAGATTGGTGTCGCTCGAGCCTGCCACTTGTACATCAGATCCCTCCTCGTCCTGTTCCTCCTCCGCATCCTCCTCATCGTTATCCTTTCTCTCTAGCTGAAACCAGGTTGGGATCGAACAGCTGTGGCTCAGCTACGACTGTGGTTCTAGGCGTTTTGTTCCAGCACCTCCTAGAATGAAGGACTTCGGGGAGGTTCTCGAACGTGTATTAATTGTTTTGATGCAGCCCTGAAGAATCATGGGACGACAACACAATGGAAATTCACACAGTGGTGGAAGTGACCCGCGAAGTATCTCAATCATGTGCAAGATGTTCACGCGATTACGTCGCGGCCATCGGTGCACTTGGAAAAGACAGGCATTGGCAACGAGCTCTGTCGCTTCTCGGCGAGCTGCCTCGAACCACAGTGCGGGCCAACGTCATCGCCTACAATGCGGGGATCAGTGCGTGCCACAAGGGAAAGCAGTGGCAGCAAGCCCTGTCGCTTCTGAGCGAGATCTGCGAAGCGAAGTTGGAGCCCACCGTCGTCAGTTACGGTGCTGCTGGGATCAGCGCGTGTCAGAAAGGCAGCAAGCAGTGGCAGCAGGCCCTGTCGCTTCAGTGTTCGTGTGCTGGCCTCTTCTCGTGCCTCCCTCCCTCCTTGCTCCACGCTCCTCGCTCCTCGCAGATCTCTCGTCGCGCCCCTCCCATCTTTCCTCGCTCCTGGCTCCTCTCTTCGTCCTTCACTTCGCTCCTCCCACCTCTCTCCTGACCCCTCCATTCTCCCTCGTGTCTACTGGCGTCTGCCTCCACCTCCTTCCGCTCTCCCTCATCCCTCCTCGCCTCTCTCTCTCTCTCTCTTTGTTCTCTCTCTCTCTCTCGCTCTCTCTCTCTCTCTCTCTCCCTCAACCGTTGCTTCGCCCTTTTCTCCTCTTGGTTCTCCCTGATTGCTCCTCGCTTCCTCCTTCCCCCCATTTGACTCTGACTCTCCCTCCTCTCTCCTCGGTCCATTCACGAGCTGTAGGTTGCGTCAGCTGGCAAGGGGACCAAGAAGCCGCATTCTGCAGCCTCAATAATCACCAGAAGAGGCGATGTTCGGGCCCATCGTCATCACGAAAGTCTTTCGGCAACATCTCTGCCCTGGCCCTACGCGCCATCTTGGACAGATCTCGTGGCCAGTAGGCCACGGGTTAACCCTATTCCCTTCTACAATGCGGAAACCTCTGTGTGCGAGAAGGTCCCGTGGATCAATTGTATGCTTTTTCTTTATAGAAGCCCCAAAGGCCGCAAAGCGTCCCCAAGGCAGTTTTGTCAGCCACGCAGACCTTTAAGCCATGCTCCATATACGGCCCAACAGAGCCCAAAGTTTGCCGAAGAGGCGCCCACGACGGCCCGAACGGCCCAGGAGGCCCTCAAAACAGCCTAAGCAAGCCCCAAGAAGCCCCTCCTATAGGGCCCAGCGAAGCCAAAATCAGTGCTTCTTTATACCACATTCGATGTTCTCGCCTCAGCGGGCTTCCGAGGCTGCATGATGGCCCACGAGGCCCCAAACATCGCCCCCAGGCGGCCCACCAGGCCCCAAAGAGAGCCCCCTGGCAGCCCAAGAGGGTCTCAAGGCGGCCCGAGAGTGACCCCAAGAGACGGCCCATGACGGCCCCCAGAGGGACCCAAGAGGGCCCCAACAGGGCCTTCGGGCACGCCACCTACACGGCCCAGCGGAGCCCAAAGACGGCCGAAGCGGAGCCTAAGACGGCCCCAACGATCCAGGAGGCCCCCGAGACGGGCCAAGAGAGTCCCAACCCAAATCACTGGTGTTCTAATTTTCTTAATGGATTTCGACGTTCTTGCCCCTTCCGGGCTTCCGAAGGTACACGATGGAACCAGACGCTCCCAACATCGCCCCAAGGCGGACCCCGGAGCCCCGCAGAGCGCTGGAACCTCTGCATGCGAGAAGGTGTCCCCAACGGCCCGTGAGGTTCCCAAGACGGCCCGAGAAAGTCCCGGAAGACCCCCCAAGAGGGCTCAGGGAAGCCAAAGTCATGTATTTCCGATGCGAGTTGGAAGCATTTGGACGTTCTCGCTTTATCGGGTTTCCGATGCTGCATGATGGCGCTCCTGTCGCCCCAAGGCGGCCCAACAGGCCCCCAGCCCACGAGGGCTTCAAGGCGGCCCAGGGTGACCCAAGCTGGCCCATGACGGCCCCAAGAGGGACCCAAGAGGTGGAATTAGAATTGGCATGTCGCACCCTCCGCCCCAGGATGGCCCCCGTGACCGCCAGCAGACCCCAGTGAGGTCCCCCGGAAGCCCCAGGAGGCCCGCAAGAGGCCCAAGTCGGGCCCCGAGAGGGCCCCGAGAGGCCCCTAAGACACCCCGCACACCGCCCCACAGAGGCCTCCGAGGGAAGTTCCCTTCGAGACCCTCTGGGACCGCGCCGGCCACCCAGGAGAGCCCCATGGGCGACCCAAGCGGAGACCAGACGTTCCGCCACACGCGCGCCGAGGCCTTTGGGACACTCGTGTGCTGGCCTCTTCTCGCGCTCCTCGCTCCTCGCCGCTCTCTCCTCGCTCTTCGCTTCTCGCTTTCCTCGCTCTTGGCTCCTCCTCTCTTCGTCCTCCTCCTCCTTCTCGCTTCGTTCCTCTCTTCGTCCTCCTCCTCGGTTTTTCCACCTCTCGCCTGGCCCCTCCCTTCTCCCTCTTGCCTACCGGCGTCTGCCTCTTCCAGGCTTAGGCTGTTCCTCATCCTTCCTCGCCGCTCTCTTTTTCGTTTGTCTCTGTCTCTCTCTCTCTCTCTTTCTCTGTCTCTCTCTCTCTCTCTCTTTCTCTCTTCTCTTCTCTTTCCGCGGCCGTTGCTTCCCTTCTTGCTTCTCGCTGATCGCTCCTCGCTTCCCCCCCTCCTTTGACCATGAGTCCTCGCTCCTCGCTCCTCGGTCCACTCACGTACTCCAGGATGCGTCAGCTGGCAGGGGCAACAAGAAACAGCACTCTGCAGCCTCAAGCAGCAACAGCGAATAGCAGCAGTCCGCAGCAAGCAGCGGCAGCACACAGACACATTTCGCAGAAACAGCAACCTGCCGCAGGCAGCAGCGGTCTGCAGCTGCAGGAAACAAGAACAGCAGAGGCGAAGTGCAGGCCCAATGTCATTCCGAAAGTCATTCGGCAGCATCTCTGCCCTGGCCCCACTTGCCATCTCGGACAGCTTTCGTTGCCGGAAGGCCACGGGTCAACCCTATAGTCAGTTACAGCGCTGGGATCAGCGCGTGCGAGAAGGGGGAGCAGTGGCAGCCAGCGCTGGCGCTGCTGAGCGAGATGTGCGATGCGAGGCTGGAGCCCAACGTCATCAGCTACAGCGCTGCGATCAGTGCGTGCGAGAAGGGCGAACAGTGGCAGCCGGCGCTGGCGCTGTTGAGCGGGATGTGTGAGGCGAAGCTGGAGCTTGACGTCATCTCCTCTACACTGCAGGGGCCCCGAGATCCGACGTCTCGAAAACTATAACACCGTGAATAATCACGACCAGAGCCCCAGACCCCATCTTTGTGGGTCATGTTTCCAGCCGCATCGATGTGTGAGGTTCCCGGGGCCCGAAATCAAGCGAGAACGCCCGGCTCGAAAACATTGAGGCGCCAGGATCTTAGGGAGCGTGTTCGTGCGAGAAGGGTTTGTGCATCGAGTGGCTCACGGCGGCTCCGAGCCGCTCACGACGGCGCTCCGAAGGGTCGCGCCACACCGCTCGGGTCGGTGCGCGCAAGGTTGCGTTGCAGTGGCAGCGGGGCGGGGCGGCTCCTTGCGCCCCCAGCGCTCCCGGGCGGTCCTGGACGGCCATGGGCGGCCTGGCTCCACGGGCTCAGATACGCTCCAGGGGGCCCTGTCCTGACCTTTTTGTTATGTGTGGGTTGCACATGCTCCAAGTGGCTCGGGGGATTCGACAATTCCGCTAGGTGGGCGGAGTCCACTTACCCCCGGATCCACTTGGGGCATTAGCAACCCACGAATGAACTAGGTTAGGCCAGATATACCCCACTTTGGCATCTACTGATAACCCCCCTATCCCCTTAGCACCCCCCGCGCCCATCCCAGAAGACGGCCCCAAGACACGCCAGGAGGCCTCCCACGACGGCCCAGGAGGACCCCGATGCTGGCCCCACGGGGCCAAAATGGCATGTTCTCCCTCGGGTTTCTGAAAGATTGTCAGTTCCTTCCCACTCCGCACCAAGACTGGCTCCGAACGGCTCCTGCATCGCGCATACTCTGCGCAAGAGACTCCCAGGAGAAGCCTTCGAGGGCCAAAAAGGCTTCACAGACGACCCCAGAGCCCGAAGACGGTCCCAAAGAGCCCCAAGTTCTCTGCAAGAAGGCCCCTAAGCGATTCCCCACAGAGCTCTTCGGAGCCCCCAGGACGCCCCGGGACGGCCGCAAGGCGATTCTACACTAAGCTTCCCGGGCTGCCCCCCAGAAGAGGCTTCGGGGGACAGGCCGGGAATGAACCCAGAGACGCCCACAACTCCGCAAGAGGCTTTCCAGAGGCCCGAGGCAGGCTCGCAGGAGGAACCAACATGCCCCCGACACGGCCCCAGAGACGCCCAACGTGTCCCGAGAGGGGCCCATCCAGCGCCAGTCAGGCTTCCAGGCGCGTCGGAGTACTGGTGCCTGGTCATTAGTGGAGGACCAGGGCGGCCCGCTCAGAGCCCGACGGGACGTGGCTCAGGAACGGCCCCACCCACCCCCAGCGGACCAGCGCTCTTCCGTGGCGGCCTCCTCGCCTCAGTGCAAGGGAGCGCATCTCCGCGCCTTCCGAGGCGCTCGCTCCCTTACCTTCGTGGCGGTCCTCCTCCTCGTTGTCTGCCCCGTTTCGCGCTGGAGGGTTTCTCCGAAGGGCTTAGGCGACCGTCCTCCTCCACCTCCTCCTCCTCCTTCATCTTTTCCTCCCCCCTCCTCCACCTCCTCCTCCTCCTCCTTCTCCTCCTCCTCGGGACGCCTAGGGCCCCGGGGGAATCCGGGCATCTCGCGACACCTGAGCGAGAGGTTCTCGGCCGTTTTCTCGCAGGCGATTTTTCCCCCCCAACCCCCGGCTTCTTCTACGAAACATACAGCCGCTTAGAAAAGGACGGGAGTCTTGAGATATACCCCAAGAGGGCTATCCGGACGCACCCCTATCGAGGATGGAAGCCCCCCCGTTTTCTATCCCAGGGTTGGGCCACAACTTTCTCACGAAGCCTGGGATAGGGGTCAACATATCCCCTGTTGCCTTCACCGAGCAGTGGGGTGGGGTGCGCAGATTCAAGCCGCGTCGACGGGGCGACCCCCCCGTGCTGGGCATCATGGGCTCAACGCCGACGCTGCTCCAGGGTCGACTGATGCGGACGGCCTCGTGATAGAGCTGCCGATCGTGCAGGGTTCAGCGGTCCACGCGGTGCCAAGAGCAGGCCCTCCACCTGCAGCCTTGTCCTCCCCCCGTCCTCCCAGGCAGCCTCAGGGGCGCCCCAGAGAGCACACCGAGCAGTGGGGAGAGGTGCGCAGGTTCGCGTCGCGTCGACGGGGCGCCGACCTCAGCGACGGCATCAAGGGCTCCACGCCGACCCTGCTCTGGAGTCGGCCGACGGGAACGACCTCGCGATCGTGCAGGGTTGGGCGTTCCGTCGAAGAAGGAAAAACGCCATAAATGAAAACTTGTTGCGCTCGGCGCGGATTTCTTGGATCCGCGCTGCGCCCCCGGGCGCCGCCCCTGGCGCCCTCCGCGCGCCAGGGAGGGGGGTCCAGCGCGGAACCAGGAAATCTGCGCGGAGCGCCACAAGTTTATGTTCGTGCCGTGGTTTCTTCCTTTCCACGCGGCGTCAAGAGCAACAGCGCAGCTCGTCACGCCAGGAAGTCAACGCATTCCCTACTCCACGGAGTCGCTGCCGCGGCACGCTCAGACGCTCCGAGGTGCTGCGCTCGCACTCTTGTCCCACCCCCCGTCCTCTCCACGGGCACCACGAGCTGCTCGGCTTCGGCGCCCTGTTCTGTGGAGTACACCCAGACCCCCGACGTCGTGATTTTTTCGCAGCGCCGACCCCCAGAGGTCTGGACCCCTCCCCAGGGACCGGTTTTTCATCCTAGGTGTTTTTTTGTACAGTCGGCGAGGGCCCCTGGAGGTCGAAAATAGAGAAAATCCTCCGGTCTATTTTTTCACAACGCGAAGGGGTGTAGGGGTTCATCAAGCCGTGGGTTTCATCCACGGGTTCGCTCTCGTCAGCTACAGCGCTGGGATCAGCGCGTGCGAGAAGGCCGAGCAGTGGCACCGGGCGTTGGCGTTGCTGAGCGAGATGCGCGAAGTGAAGCTGGAGCCCCACGTCATCCGCACTACAATTCTGGGCGTTGCGCGTGCGAAAACAACGGGGCCAACCAAATACACCAACACCACTACCTCGCTCACCCCCTCCCTCTCCCAGGAACGAGGAGGGGAAGAGACAAGTAGAGGAGGGAGGGGGGAATAGAGGTGGTGGTGGTGGTGGTGTATATTCTTGGGGCCCGTAAAGAAGATTTGTCCCAATCATCCTGTGGTGTTCGGTCCTCGTTTTGAAAACGACGTTCCCCGCGTTCTCTCTTCTACTCCTCCTCCCCCCCCCTTCTCCCTCCTCCCGTCACACCCCTCACTTTGGCACACCTCTCACACGTTTCGTGGCCCCATAGGGAGCTCCACCGAAGGCCCTAGTGGGGGTGCCCGCATTCGGTCCCCACCCCCATTTCGGCACACCCCTCACACGTTTCGTGGCCCCATAGGGGGCCCCACTGAAGGCCCCAGTGAGAGTGCCCACATGCTGTCCGTAGCCCCATTTCGGGACACCCTTTACACGTTTCGTGGCCCCATAGGAACTCCACCGAAGGCTCCAGTGCCACCATCCACTTGCGTCCCCCACACCCATTTCGGCACACCCCTCACACGCTTCGTGGCCCATAGGGAGCTCCACCGAAGGCCCAAGTGCCACTGTCCACGTGCGCCCCCCACAACCTATTTCGGAAGACCCCTCAATTGTTTCGTGGCCCCTCCACTGGAGGCCTTAGTGGGGTGCTCGCATGCGGTCCCCACGCCCATTTTGGCCCACCCCTCACACTTTTCGCCACCCCACAGTGAACTCCACTGAATGCTCCAGTGCCACCGCCCGCATGCGTCCCCCATACACATTTCGGGACACCCCTTACACGTTTCGTGGCCCCATAGGGAGCTCCACCGCAGGCCCTAGTGGGGGTGCCCGCATGCGGTCCCCACGCTCATTTCGGCACACCCCTCAGACGTTCCGTGGCCCCATAGGGAGTTCCACCGAAGGCCCTAGTGGGGGTGCCCGCATGCGGTCCCCACCCCCAGTTCGGGACACCCCTCACACGTTTCGTGGCCCCATAGGGAGCTCCACCGAAGGCTCCAGTGCCACCGTCCACTTGCGTCCCCCACACCCATGTCGGCACACCCCTCACACGCTTCGTGGCCTCATAGGGAGCTCCACCGAAGGCCCCAGTGCCACCGTCCACATGCGTCCCCCACAACCCATTTCGGAACACCCCTCTCGCGCTTTCGTGGCCCGATAGGGCTGTCCACCAAAGGCCCCAACGCCACCGTCCACGTGCGCCCCCCACACCCATTTCGGCACACTCCTCACACGTTTCGTGGCCCCATGGGGAGCTCCACCGAAGGCCGCAGTGCCACCCTCCACTTGCGTCCTCCACCCGCATTTCGGGACACCCCTCACACGTTTCGCCTCCCCATAGCGAACTACACCGGCGGCTCCATTGCCACCGCGCGCACGCGTCCCCCACATCCATTTCGGCACACCCCTCACACGTTTCGCCACCCCGTAGCGAACTCGACCGACGGCTTTCTTGCCACCGCCCGCACGCGTCCCCCACACCCATTTCGGCACACCCCTCACACGTTTCGTGGCCCCATAGGGTGCGCTACCGAAGAAGATATTCACAATTGCGGTACGCACAACTGTATATGGTTGGGTCCTTCGCCAGGCTGCTTGTTTGATTTTCATGTTCTCGCGGTTTCGAGCCAAGAGTGAGCGGCCCAAGACGGCTCTTGGGCCCCCCCGCTCGGTCCAAGGCCATCCAAAAGCTCCGGTGAGGGCCCCATGACGGCTTGGGAGGGTTCCAAGACGGTCCCTGGACGAGCCCAAGATGGCCCAAGAGAGCACCACGACGGCCCAAGAGAGCCCCCAGGAGTCCCTTAAACGGAGGCCACGAGCCGCCCAAGAGGGCTCACGGAGAGCTCCGTGACGGCTCAAGACCCAAGAGTGCCAACATGGCCCCAAGACGACCCAAGAGGCCGTCCAGACGTCTCGCGGCGGTCAACAATCATTCCCAATCATCGTTTGGTGTTGGGTCCTCGTTTTGAGACAGCTCCCCGCGTCCCTTCTTCCTCCTTCTCCTCCTCCCTCCTCTCGTCACCCCCTCACTTTGGCACACCCCTCACACGTTTCGTGGCCCCACAGGGAGGTCCACCGAAGGTCCCAGTGGCGCAGTCCGCATGCGGTTCCCCCGCCCAGTACAGCGCTTCGTGGCCCCATAGGGAACTCCACCGAAGGTCCCAGTGGCGCAGTCCGCATGCGGTTCCCCCGCCCAGAAGCGCGCTTCGTGGCCTAACACGGAGCTCCACCGAAGGGCCCAGTGGCGCAGTCCGCATGCGTCTCCCTTTCCAGTACAGCGCTTTTTGGCTCCAGAGGGAGCGCCACCGAAGGGCCTAATGGCGCAGTCCGCATGCGTCCCCCCTTCCCTGTACAGCGCTTCGTGGCCCCAGAGGGAGCTCCACCGAAGGTCCCAGTGGCGCAGTCCGCTGCGCTTCCCCCGCCCAGTACTGCGTTTCGTGGCCCAGAGGGAGCTCGCTCCAACGACGGTACCAGTGGCGCAGTCCGCATGCAGTTCCCCCACCCAGCCCCGACGACTGCTCCTAGGCTCAAGAGGCTCCGGCAAGGGCCCCAAGACGGATCTGGAGTGCTCCAAGACGGCTCCCAGAAGAGCCCAAAACGGCCCAAGAGACCCAAGACGGCGGAGAGGGTCCCCAGGAGCCCCCAGACGGGCTCCAAGAGCCGCCCATGAGGGCTCACGGAGGGGTGCGAGACAGCCCAGGAGCCCCAACATGGCCCCCAAGACGACCCCAGAGGCCGTCCAGACGAGCCGCGGCAAACGAAATCATTCATTTCTATAGGCTTTTTGAACGATTTCCACCTCGCCATTTCGAGCCAAGACCGGCCCAAAACGGCTACTGGGGGTCCCCGAACTCTCCATGGCCGTCCAAGAGTATTCGGAAAAGGCCGAGAACCACCCAGGAGGGCTCCAAGATTGCCCAAGAGGCGCCCAAGATGGCCCAAGTGCCGCCCAAGACGGCCCGACGACAGCCCGAGAGGCGCCCTAGACGACGTGGACGAAGTCCACGCCCCCAAGACAGCTCAAGAAGCCTTCGAGACTCCCAAAGAGCGCTCCAAGAGGCCGCACAGACGGCACGAGAGGCCTGCAAGCGTATTCCCCGAGGGCCCCGAGCGGCCAAAATCATCCACTTCACGGCGGTTGTGGAAGGATTTTGGCCTTCTCGCCTTTTCCGCTTTCCGACGCTCGACGACGGCCCAAATGGCCTCCAAGAGCGCCCCAGAACGGCCCAAGAGGCCTTCAAGAGCACCCCAAGACAGCCCAAGAGGACCCCAAGACGACCCAAGAGACGCTCAAGACGGCCCACGAGGGCCCGAAGACAGGCCCAAGAGGGGGCCAAGAGGGGGACCACGGATCGAAAATCCGAGCCTTCCGCCCCAAGAGGGCGCCAGGAGGCCCAAACAGGCCCCCAAGAGGCCCCAAGGGGCCGCCAAGAATCCCCCGAAGAGGCCCCAGGAGGCTCCCAAGGAGCCCAAACGAGGCCCCAACAGAGGCACCCGCAGCCTCCAAAATGGCTTCAAAGAGGCCTCGAGCCCGCCTCCGAGCTTCCTCGCCGCGAGGGTGCCAACACGGTCCCAGACGGGCCCAGGACGGCCCAAGGCGCGCTCAAGATGGCCCAAGACGATTTCAAGACGGTCCCAGGAGGGTGGGCCCAGGACGGCCAAAGGACGCGCCCGGTCGGGGCCTCAAGACGGGCCAAGATGGCAAGAGAGCCCCAGCTGGCAAGAATCGTTCATTTTCCATTGTTTACTGTTACACCCTTTCTGCGTTTCCCGCCATTTCGGCTGTCCGATGCACCAAAAGGCCCCAGAAAGTCCCAGGAGGGTCCGAGGAAACGCCCAGGAAGGCCCCAAGACGGCCAAGACGGACCCAGCACAACCCAAGGCGCGCTGCGACAAGACGGCTCCAAGACAGCCCCAAGAGGGTGCCAACACGGCCCCTGCTGGGCCCAGGACGGCCCAAGGAGGCGCACAGGAGGGGCCCAAGACGACTCCAAGGCGGCCCCCTCACGGTCCCAGACGGCTCCAAGACAGCCCCACGATAGTGCCAACAAGGACCCCGATGGGCCCAGGACGGCCTACGGACGCGCCCATGAGGGGCCCACGACGAACCAAGACGGCCCCATCACGGCAAACGGCGCCCTCAAGACAGGCATAGACGGCTCCAAGACGGCCCTCTGAGGGAGCCAGCGCGGCCCCACACCCTTAGGGCGAACACTTGGGGGGGCTGGGAGCTTGCGACAAGTCTCCCACATTCATTGTCCTGCCCCAATATGTTCGCCTGGAGGCCTCCTCCAACCCTGTGGGCGAACACGAGGAACACGAGGAAACCCAGCGGGCCGCCAACCCTGGGGCCCGTGGGCCCCGCGCCGCTTGGGCAGAAGACGAACGCCGGGTCTGACAGGCCAGCTACCGCCCCCCTTTGCCCGATATGCTGTGCCATTATGTTCCCCCAGGGGCCTTGGCAAACTCTTCGGGCCAACCAGACCGGACCCCTGAAACAGCAGCCAATTGATATGACCCAGGGACCTCTCCGCATTCTTCGGACGAGCACCTGGGGGGCCCAGGAGATTCGGACAAGTCTTCCCCATTCCTGCCCTCCCTGTCCCGTTCTGTTCGCCCGAAGGCCTCCACAGACCCTCTGGGCGAACAGAATGGGACATGGCGAACAAACCCTCCCGTTGGCGGTGATGCGACTGGATCGCACCATCAAGGCGTGCCCAGAGGTGATGGCCGACCCAACAGCGGTTTCTCTAAAGATTTTCAGAAGTTCAAATTCTCTTGAAGCTCTCTTGGACCCTCCCTGTAGATCCTTGCGAGCCTCCCCAGCGCTTTCGGTGGCTTCCCCCGATGGCCTCCCGAGCCCTTCCCCGGGCGCTCCTGAGACCCCCCTCAGATGGGCTTCGCTTCGACGCACATCCCCGAGAGACTTCGAAACTGCCCTCAATAGGAGGGGGGTGAACGAGCAGTGCGCTGGGACAAGCTGCTGGAGCGCTGCAAGAGCTCGGACACGAAGGCGCGGTCTCGCTGCCGCCGCCCGAGCCGCCGCCGTGTTTGTAGATTTTCGGTACAGTCTGCGCCGTTCCTCCGAGAACCATTCCAGAAATATGTCGTGGACCGAGTCCACGGGTCAGCCCTACTTCTCTACAGTACCGGGATCAGTGCGTGCGAAGGCCCCCTCGAGTGGACTCGGCCTGGCCCCCAGCGCTCCTGGGGTCATGGTCCGCCGCCGGCGCCCCTGGAACGGTCTTGGTCCGTTACCGGCGCTCCCCGAACGGCCCTCGCCCGCTCGTGACGGATCCACGAGAGCCCCGAGCGAGCCCCGAAACGGCCCCCCCAGGGCCCCTGAAGGGCCCGAGTGGCCCCAGAGGGTCTCTTGACGATTTCAACAAAGGCTTCAGGGGGTAAAAAACATAGATTTCCATTGGTTTTTGATGATTTTTCCGGTTCGGGCTTTTTCGAGCCGGAACGGCTCCAAAAGCGCCGCGAATCGTTTCAAGACCGCCCATAAGGCCCCTCAGAGGGCCCCAGAACGGCCCAAGAGTGCTCCAAGATTGCCCAAGACGGCCCCAAGCCAGCCCAAGAGTGCCCCCAGAGGCCCCCGAGACCCACCATGAAGCCCCCAAGAAAGCCCCAGGACGGCCCAAGTGTTCCCAAGACTGCCCAAGACGGCCCCGAGCCGGCCCAAGACGGCCCCCCCGAGACCCACCATGAGGCCCCCAAGAAGGCCCCAGGACGGCCCAAGAGTGCCCCAAGACTGCCCAAGACGGCCCCAACCCAGCCCAAGAAGGCCCCAAGAGGCCCCCGAGACCCCCCCAGGGAATCCCAAACCAGCTCGATAGTGCCCGAAGACTGTCCCTCTGTGAGCTTAGCGACTTTCAGGAGCCCCTGCGCAGACATCCCACCGCGTACCCACTGCTCGACATCCGGCCGAGCACATAGCGCCTGAACGACGTTGAAAAATCGCACGTCCTCAAAACACTGGCCTTCGGCGCACCCCGCCAACGTGCCTGGGCGGTGGGCCACTGTTCGCCCACATGCTTTTCGAGGTTTCTTCGGACATTCGGAGCTCTCCGGGGATCATTTTCGAGCCCTCTTGGAACATCTCGAGTGCGTTCTACCAGGGCGGGCCATTTTTGGGACCGCCAGACTTTCCCTAGAGCCCCGCGACATTGCCAAAAGGACCGCCGCAGGCTTTGAAAGCTTCCACAGGGGCCCGTCCATGACATCGCCGCACATACCTCCGAAACCCAATGTTTTCTCCGTGTGTCCTTGCGAATCGGCCCAAATCCTTTAGGAAAATACACGTTTCGCTGCTGGCGCCGCCCCGACCACATCGTCGAAAGCACTCTGCAAATACGACAGGTTCGGGCAATTCTCGAAAACACCACGCGTTTCAGGCGATTGCAAGGGACACACGGGACAGCGCATCGTGAATCCAACGATTTTTTTGGGGGGGCCGCAGGTTCCTTGGGACCCGTTCCATCGATCCCGCTTCATTGCCAGACTCCGCGGCCAGCACGCGCTGCCGGGGAATCTTGTCCGAACCCTAGAGGACATCGATGCCTCACCGACGCGTTTCTTCTGGGGTTCTATTCATACCTCCATCTCTTTAAAGAAGATCACAAGATACTTACAATGAGTCGAAGAGGGTAACCCTGTCACACCGAGCGCTTCGGGGGAAGGATCGGAGCGCTTCTGTAGTCACACCGAGCGCCTCGGAGAGGGGCGGGCGGCGCTTCTGTAGCCCCCCCAGGACCGAGCCCTCCTCCTGGACTGCTGCTGCTGCTGCTGCTGCTGCTCCAACTCCCTCTTCCTCCTCCTCTCCCTTTTCCTCCTCCTCCTCCGTCCTATTCCTCTGGCTCCACGACTGAATTCGATTGACCATCCTCTTCTTCCTCCTCCTCCTCCTCCACCTTCGTCGTCTTTTCTACTGCGTTTTAGTCGTGCGGCCCCCCCGATTGATATCAAACCCATGAAAATTTCAACATGTTTACGCTGCAGGCGTTGCCCGGGCGGCTTTGCATTGAACGCTTCCGATAAGCGTTATTTTGTGAAATATAGCAACATCCATGCTATTATGATGGTTGCGGGGGGGGGCTAACGGGAAAGACCCAGGGATAACCACTTCGATGGCAGCGGCGACGTCGTCGTCGTCGTTCGGGTGGGCCGACTCGCGCGAGCCCGCAAGCTCGCGCGCGCGCGCGCGCCGGCAGTCTCCGCCGTCACCGCCGCCGTTGCCTTCGCCGTCGCCGTCGCCGTCGCCATCGCCGTGTGCGCTACGAGGGAACCCATCGTTTTGCGCGCCAGACCCGCTATCTGCGCTTCCGCCTCACCCGCTTCCCTCCGCTTCCTCACACCGCAGGAGACGTCCGACCAGCTGTTCCCGTTCGGCTTCAGCGGCTCCCAGCCTCGGTGTGCGCGATCGGGGTTCAGCACACCGTGGATTGAATTCAGGGGTACACCCTAGTCTCTACTACATTGCAGGGCCCAGTGCGTGCCAGAATGGTGCAGGCTCCAATGAACCAAAACCGCCCCGGGCTGGCTCCGGGCCGCCCAGGGAGGCCCCAAGACACGTCCAGAGGGTCCCAAAAATCTTCCAAGACGGCCCCGGAGAGCCCCGGCACGCTTAAAGATGCGCCCAAGACGTCCGAGAGTCGCCCCAGGCGGCCCTCGAGGCGTCCAAGACGCCCGAAGAGGCCTCCCAAGAGGCCTCCCAAGAGGGCCCCGAGCGACAGAAAACGTCGATTTCTACTGTGTTTTTCGGTGTTTTCGGCCTCCTCGCCTCTTCGGCTTTCCGACGCTCCAAGACGGCCCAAGAAGTCCCCCCGACCGCTCCAAGACGGCCGAAGAGGACCCCAAGAGAGCCCCAAGACGGGCCAGGAGGGCCCCCAGACGGTCCCAAGACGCCGCAGGACGGCCCCAGGACGGCCCAGGAGGCGCCCAAGACGGCCCAAGAGGCACCCAAGACGGCCCCAGGAGCGGCCCAAGACGGCCCAAGACAGCCCAAGAGCGCCCAAGACGCCCGAGATTCGCCCCAGGAGGCCCTCGAGGCGTCCAAGACGCCCGAAGAGGCCTCCCAAGAGGCCTCCCAAGAGGGCCCCGAGCGACAGAAATCGTCGATTTCTATTGTGTTTTTCAATGTTTTTGGCCTCCTCGCCTCGTCGGCTTTCCGACGCTCCAAGACGGCCCAAGACGCCCCCCCGACCGCTCCAAGACGGCCGAAGAGGATACCAAGAGAGCCCCAAGACGGGCCAGGAGGGCCCCCAGACGGTCCCAAGACGCCGCAGGACGGCCCCAGGACGGCCCAGGAGGCGCCCAAGACGGCCCAAGAGGCACCCAAGACGGCCCCAGGAGCGGCCCAAGACGGCCCAAGACAGCCCAAGAGCGCCCAAGACGTCCGAGATTCGCCCCAGGAGGCCCTCGAGGCGTCCAAGACGCCCGAAGAGGCCTCCCAAGAGGCCTCCCAAGAGGGCCCCGAGCGACAGAAATCGTCGATTTCTATTGTGTTTGTCAATGTTTTCGGCCTCCTCGCCTCGTCGCCTTCCCGACGCTCCAAGACGGCCCAAGACGCCCCCCCGACCGCTCCAAGACGGCCGAAGAGGACCCCAAGAGAGCCCCAAGACGGGCCAGGAGGGCCCCAAGACGGTCCCAAGACGCCGCAGGACGGCGTCCGGACGGCCCAGGAGGCGCCCAAGACGGCCCAAGAGGCACCCAAGACGGCCCCAGGAGCGGCCCAAGACGGCCCACGACAGCCGAAGAGGCGCCAAGGAGGGCCTCAGATGGCCCGAAGACGGCCCAAGAGGCACCCAAGACGGCCCGAGAGAGCCCTAAGAGCCCCCCCGCGAGGCCCAAACGAAGGCCGAAGAGGCTCCGAAACGGCCCCTACGAAGCCTTCAGTGCCTTCAGAATTCCTTCCAGGAGCGGGGGAGCGGACGAGAGGCGACCGGCATATCGAAGGCACAAAAGAACAATGTTGGACGCTCCGAGGGCCTTCGATGTTTCTCTGTTGGGGAGAGTCGTCGTAGGATCGACGATTGCCGACCGAGGGCATGGAGAATCCAGCGAAAGAGGAGAAGAAGGTGGAAAAGGAGGAGGAGGAGGAGGAGGAGGAGGAGGAGCCCGACGCCATCATGATTGCCTTTCGGCCCTGCAGCCGCACCCCCCCGCGCTTGCCCAGAGACCCCTCGCCACGTCGAGCTGATGTCGTGGACGGAGTCCACAGGTCTGCCCTAGTCACCTACAATGCTGGGATCAGTGCGTGCGAGAAGGGCGAGCAGTGGCAGCGAGCGCTGGCGCTGCTGAGCGAGATGTGGGAGGTGCAACTGGAGCCCGACGCCATCTATACTCTAACGCCGGGGGAGCCGCGTGCCAGAATGGCAGGGGGCCCTGTGGGGCAACACCGCCCTCGGGCGAGCCCAGACCCCGGACGGCCAAAGAGGCCCCACGACAGCCCGAGAGGAACCCACGGTGGGCTCCAAGAGCGGCTCAAAACGGCCCAAGACGGCCCCAAAGCAGCCCAAGAGGCGCCCAAGTGGCCCAAAGACGTCCCCAGAGGCTCCCAAGACGGCCCTGGAGGACCTCCCAGGAGAGCCCCAAGAGGCCGATCGGAATGCGCGCATTTGGGGCGTCCACGACGGCCATAGACGCCCCCAAGATCGCCCTAAGATGCTCGTATGAGGGCCCCAAGACCACCCACGACGACCCCAGGGCGGCTCCTGACGCGCCCCTGGCGGCCCACGGGGTACTCAAAACAGCCTCAAGAGCGGCCCAGGACGGCCCAAGACAACCCCCGACGGTGCCCGGACTGCTCCAGCGACGCCCAAGGCGGACCCAGGCAACCCACAGACGGCCCCGAGAACGCCTCAGATGGCTTGCGGCGGCCCAAGAGGCTTCCCAAACGCTCCAAGCGCTCCACGACGAGCCCCAAAAGAGCCCGAACACTGACAAATCGTGTCGTTTTTCTTCTTGCGAGAAAGCGTGCATTTTGTCAGTTCCTGGGCTTGCCCTTTCCATGGCGTCCAAAACGGCCATACAGAGGCCCAAGATGGCCCTAGGACGGCTCCTCAGGCGCCCATGGCTGCCCACGGGGCACCCAAGGCAGCCTCAAGAGCGGTTCAGGTCCCAAGACGACCGCCAGACGGTGCCCAGACTGCTCCAGCGACGCCCAAGGCGGACCCAGGCAACCCCCAGACGGCCCCGACAACGCCTCAGATGGCCTGCGGGCGGCCCAAGAGGCTTCGCGTTCCCGCCTCCGGACCCAGCTGCGCTCCCGCCTGCCGTCGTTGCCGCGACCTTATTGCAGCATTGCCGCCAAGCTCGCGGCGAGACGCGCCGACTAGCGCATGGGGCGCGCGCCACCGATACGGGCCCCCACGACGACCTCGACGACGACGACGACGACGATGACGACGGCGCAAAAAGGAAGACAACTACGACCACAACGACGCCGAAGCCGAGGACGACGACGACGGCGGCGACGATTGCGAAAACGACAACAACGACCACGATGATGACGACGACGACGACGACGTGGACGATGACGACGACGACGACGACGACCACGACCACGACCACGACGACGACCACGACGACGACGACGACGACGACGCCGACGACGACGACGACGACGAGGACGAGGACGAGGAGGACGAGGACGATAAGGCCCCCGGGAGGCTGCTACTGCTGCTGCTGCTGCTGCTGCTGCTGCTGCTGCTGCTGCTGCTGCTGCTAGCGCTGCTGCTGCTAGCGCTGCTCCAGACGCCGTCAGGATCATCAAGCAAACAGCGCACTCTGAAGCAATAGGCAGCAACGAGCGCTCTCAATCCTCTGGCACTCGGGGGCGGTAGTCCACGGGTCAGCCCTAGTTTCTCCTACATGGCCAGTGGATCTGCGTGCGAGAACGGTTCACAAGGCCTCGTGAGAACAAAATCGCCCCTTTGCGTCACCACGGGGCCGAATCGCTCAGGCCAGTCCCAGAGGCGCCCCAGAGGGGTTCCCAGACCGCCCAAGAGCGCTCCAAGACGGCCTCAGCGGGTCCCGAGACGGCCCACGAGGGCCCGAAGCCTTCCGGGGGGCTTCACGACGATCCAAGAGACCGCAAAGACGTCCCAAGAGGGCCCCGAGCGCACGCCAAAGAGGCACCAATCGTCACATTCCGATTGGAAAAAAAAAACGTATATTTTCAGCATGCCCGCCTTGTGTGTTCCTCAGCGGCCCAGGACACGCCAAGAGGCCTCCCAAATCGCCCCAACAAGACGCCAGCGGCCCCTCAGAGGGCTCTAAGGCGGCCCGCAAAAGCCCCAAGACGACGCCAGAGAGCCCTGAAACGGCCCCACAGAACCCCAACACGGCCCCAAGAGGTCCGAGGGGGCCCAAAGAGGCTCCCGAGACGGCTTCAGGCAGCCTCAAGAGAGCTCCAAGACGGTCCAAGGCCTCCCGGACGCCCGGTGACGGTCCAAGGCCCCAAAACGTGCCAAAACGCTCCCAGAGCAGCCCAAACAAGCCTCAGAGAACAAGACCCCCACAAGGACCACCAAGCAGGCCAAGAGACGCTTAAAACAGCGATCGGTGAAGTACAAAGCTCTTCTCACCAATGCTCCCAAAAACGAGACGCAGCGTAGACAGCTCTCCCAAAAGGGCCTCCGAGGCGGCCCAAGACCGCTCGAAGACGCTCCAGACGAGCCGCGGCAAACGAAATCATTGATTATTCGATGGTTTCTGAAAGATGTCCACCGTCTCGCCATTTCGAGCGAAGGCAGGCCCCAGGCGGCCTTCTCGAGCCAAGACTGGCCCAAGATGACGTGGACGAAGTCCACGGGTTCGCCCTAGTCTCTCCTACATGGCCAGTGGATCTGCGTGCGAGAAGGGTTCACAGGGCCTCGTGTGCACAAAATCGCCTCGTGTGCCACCACGGGGCCGACTCGCTCAGGCCAGTCCCAGAGGCGCTCCAGAGGGTTTCCCAGACCGTCCAACAGCTCTCCAAGACGGCCTCAGTGGGTCCCGAGACGGCCCACGAGGGCCCGAAGCTTTCCGGGGGGGGGCTCCACGACGATCCAAGAGGCCGCAAAGACGCCCCAAGAGGACCTCGAGCGCACGCCAAAGAGGCACCAATCGTCACATTCCGATGGGAGAAACGTATCTTTGCAGCATGCCCGCCTTGTGTGCTCCTCAGCAGCCCAGGACACGCCAAGAGGCCCCCCAAATCGCCCCAAGAAGACGCCAGCGGCCCCTCAGAGGGCTCTGAGACGGCCCGCGAGAGACCCAAGACGACACCAGAGAGCCCTGAAGCGGCCTCACAGAATCCCAACACGGCCCCAAGAGAGCTCCGAGGGGGCCCCAAGAGGCTCCCGAGACGGCCTCAGGCAGCCTCAAGAGAGCTCCAAGACGGCCCAAGGCCTCCTGGACGCCCCGTGACGGCCCAAGAAGGCCCCAAAACGTGCCAAAACGCTCCCAGAACAGCCCAAACAAGCCTCAGAATGGCCCGAACAAGACCCCCGCAAGGACCACCAAGCAGGCCCAGAGACGCCCATTAAAAGTGCGATCGGTAAAGTACAAAGCTCTTCTCACCACCAATGCTCCCAAGAGCGAGCCGCAGCGTAGAGAGCGCTCCCAGGCACAGCTCCCAAGAGCGAGCGGTGACGTCGGGACACCCTTCCGACCTCACACAGGAGCACGCACGCAGCACGCAAGCACGATAGATTTCCTGGGCTGTCCCTCGGAAGAGGATCGGGGGGACAGCCCGGGAACGGCCCCAGAGGTGCCCAAACAAAAATTCAAGAGAAAATGCCCACAGGAGGCCGCAAGACGGCCCAAGAGAGCCCCAAGAGGCCCCTAGGAGGCCGCAAGACAGCCAACGAGGCCCCAACAGAGCAGTCCTCCAGGAGCTCCAAAAGAATCTCCGAGAGGCCCACTAACCGTTCCCAAGGAGACGGCAGCGCCCGCCATCAGGTTTCGAAGAGGCAACACGAAAAAAGTCACCAGAGCCCTCCGGGTGCCTTTTTCAAGGCCCCAGGTGCTTTCAAAATTGACGAGCGGCGAGACGTACACTGCAGACCCACCATGGCCGTCTGTGACGCTCAGAAGGCTATGTAGGCGGAGCCAGAGCGGAAGGCGGACGAAGAAAAGGAAGCGGTCCAAGAGGGCTTCCGAGACGGCCCAAGACCGCTCGAAGACGCTCCAGACGAGCCGCGGCAAACGAAATCATTGATTATTCGATGGTTTCTGAAAGATTTCCACCTTCTCGCCATTTCGAGCGAAGACAGGCCCAAGACGTCTTTTTCGAGCCAAGACTGGCCCAAGACGACGTGGACGAAGTCCACGGGTTCGCCCTAGTCAGCTACAACGCTGGGATCAGCGCATGCGAGAAGGGCGAGCAGTGGCAACGGGCGCTGGAGCTGCTGAGCCAGATGTGGGAGGTGAAACTGGAGCCCGACGCCACAGAATACCTGGAGCAGCGTGTGGAAGGTGGCATTTGTTGCACAGTCGCCAGTAGGACTCGCCAGGAGGGCCTGTGCCTCCCAGACGGCCAAAGAGAGTCCCGGGAGCTTCCAAGTTCGCCGAAGATGCCCCCAATCCTGTCGAGGATGGTCTCAGGATGGCCCAAGATGGCGTCCAGACGGCTTCGGAGAGCCCCAGGATAGCTCAAGACGGCCTCCAAGCGGTCGAAAAGCCTTCCAAAAGGCCCCCAGAGCGCTCCAAGAGCACTCCCAGCAGGACCTCCCGGTGCAACACTTACAGGTTTCTGCGGCTCGTGCGAGCCCAAAGACGGCCCAAGACGGCGCAAGAGAGTCCCAATACAGCCTGAGACGGCGCAAGAGACGACCCAAGATGGCCAAGAGTTGGCCCACTAGAGCCCCAGGTGCATACCAAGACGGCCCCAAGAGCGCTCCCAGAGAGCCCGAAGAGTCCCCCTAACGGATGGCACAACGCACCCGCCTGTTGTAGCATCCGTCGGGGGCTTCCTGAGGGCCGTCTTCGGGCCCTCTCGAGCTCCCCTGTGTGCAATTTTCGAGGTCCTCCAGGTGCTCCCAGAACTTCCTGCAAGGCTGCAAGACGGCCCAAGAGAGCTGCAAGAGAGTTCAGGGAACGCCCGGAGACGGCGCAAGAGGCGACCAAGACGACCGAAGATGGCCCAGAGATGGCCCCGCCCGCCGCGTTCCGCTGCCAGGGTACCTGCGGATTTGTTCCACGGGCACACACTGGTCAGCTACAGCGCTGGGATCAGCGCGTGCGAGAAAGGCGAGCAGTGGCACTGGGCGCTCGCGCTGTGGAGCGAAATGAGTGAGGCGAAGCTGGAGCCCGACGTCATTACCTTGTACAATGCATGGACGTGTGCGTGCAGGAAGGATCCGTGAATCGAGTGGCTCACGGCGGCTCGTTCATGACGGCGCTCCGAAGGCCCCAGCCAGAGACGCCTCCCTCCCTCCCTCCCTCCCTCGGGCGCCCCGACGGCCCCAAGACGGCTCGGAACGCTCCAGAAGCCACCCCGACGGCCCCAGAGGACTCCCAGCGAGCCCAAGGGTGGCCCGAGAGGGTCCGGAAACATGCCTGGTGGAATCGAAAGCGGCCCTTCGCTGACAGCCCCCGGCGGCCAAAATCACAGATATCCGATCGGTTTTGAAGAATTTCACGCTCTCGCCATATTCGGCCAAGAACGGCCCAAGACAGCTCCAGGACCCAGTCAGATCGCTCCACGACGGTAAAACAGGCCCCCAAGAGGACCCCAAGATTGCGCAAGAGTGTTCCACGACGTCCCAACTGGCGCCCAAGACGGCCCAACAGGCACCCAGAACAGCCCTCAAAGCGTCCCCAGACTTCCCGGGACTGCCCCAGGACGGCCCAAGAGCGACCCAAGACGGCCCCAAACGGCTCCCAGACAGCGCAAGAGGCAGCCAAGACGCCTCCAAATGGCCCAAAACGGCTTCAGATGCACCCTAGACGGCCCAAAATGGCCGCAAGAAGCCCCTGGGAAGCCGAAAAGAAGAAGAGGCCCCCAAACGGCCGCCAGGAGTCCCTCGGTGGCTTCCGCGTTGCTTCGGAGCGGACGAGGGGCGAGCAGCGGATAGAAGGCCCCACAGAGCCGTCTTGAACAGTCCGATCGAGCGACAGAGGGGAGAACGAAGATGAGGACGAGGAGGAGGAGGAGGAGGAGGAGGAGGAAGATCCAGCAGTAAGCAGTAAGCAGCATCAGCAGCAGCGAGCATCAGCAACAGCAAAGCACAATTCACAACAAATGTCGCACACAGAACCTCATTACGGCTCATCGCTGCCTTGTACTCCATTCTGGAGTCGGTGGTTCTGGTCACATGCGCGTGTCGACCTTCAAGGCTACAATCCGAGCTCACCCAGGTCCTGCTTCTGATGTCCGTGGACCGCCCGAATTTGCACAACGTCGAGGCAGGGGGCGGATGAGCAGGAAGAGGAGGGTGACGCTGCCGCCATGCTGATAGCCTTTCGGCAGCATCTCCGCCGCTCCTGCGAGAACCATTTCAGAAAGATTGCGTGGACAGGGTCCACGGGTCAGCCCTCGTCTGCACTGCAATTCTGGTCGTTGCGCGTGCGAGATGTGCCTGCGGTGCGGCAGCTGCCCCCGACCACCTGGAGCGCCCCGCCGCTCTCCGACGGCTCCAGAGAGCCCCCCAGGCTGCTCCAGCACGGCCTCGGGCAGCCCGAACATCGCTCCGAGTCGCTCTGGAGGGCGCGAGGACGTCCCAGGAGGTCCCCAACCGAGCTCCGCAACAGCCCAGGACGGCCCGACGACGGGCCAGGTGCCTCCGAAGGCGGCACAGCCAGACCCCGATGACGGTCCCTCGAGGCTAAAACCACTGATGTTCCTAGGGATTTTGCAGATTTCCCATGTTCTCGCCTTTTCGGCTTAAGAACGGCCCCAGACGGCTTCAGGGCCATCCCAGATCGCCCCAAGACGTTCCAGGATGCCTCGCCAAGAGCCCCAAGACGGCTCCAGAGGCTCCGACTGCCCAGCAGAAGCCCCAAGGCAGCCCCCAGCGGCCCAAAGAGTTGTCCAACAGGTACCACAGCGAGCTCCAAGACGGCCCGAGACCCCCTTACATGGCCCCAGGACGGCCCAAGAGGCCCCTTAGACGGCCAAAGAGATCACCGCAACGGCCAAGAGGGCCCCTAGAGGCTCCGGAGAGAACCCCACGAGGGCTCCAAGAGTGGCCGAAGGAAGCCCAGACGACTCCTTTCCCGCAGCCCCCAATGGGCCAAGAAGCCTCCTCCAAGGACCACTCCCACATGCCCCAGAGTCTGTCATTAGACTCCGATGGTTCCCACGGAGCACCCAGGGAGAGTGCCTGGAGCCATGGCACCCTTTCGCCGTCCCTCGAACCCCAAACGCCCCCAAGACAGCCCCAGACCCCCACAGCAGGCCCCAGACCACTCCGAGATGCCCCAGCTGGAGCCTCCCAAGAGTTTTTTTTCGATTGTCCCCACGGAGCTCCACAGAGCGGTCCCAGGGCCACTCCGAGATGCTCCAGAGTCGCCCACAAGACTCCGACGCTGGCCAAGAGACTCCGACAGTTCCCATAGAGCTCCCGAGAGCGGTCCCAGGAAGAGACTCCCATAGTCCATAGTAGTTCCCACGTAGCTCCCAAGAGCGGTCCCATGACCACTCCGAGTTGGCCCAAAGTCTCCCTCAAGACCTCCCCCCCTGCGGCCGATTAAGGGTGACAGGGGGGCCTGAACTTTTCCCTCCTTCCCTCATCGAGGCTCCGGGCGCTCCGGGGCCTCCACTCCGCGCCTGTTTATGGTTGACAGGGGGGACCTACAGCCACTTCGGTCGCTCCCCCTCTACGGCCGGTTAGGGATCGCAGAGGGGGTGGGCCTGTAGACACTGCGGGGGCCAGCATCTCGCTCCCCCCCTTCGGTCGAGTAGAGCCCTCGGTGGCCCCAAAGGCACCCACAAGACCAGGAGATCCCTCCCTGGACAACCCCGAGATGGCGCAGACCCCCCCATGACCTTCGAAGACAGCCTCTAGCCCAGGCTCCCGGAGCCTGCAGCAAACCCTGCAGCTAACCTCAGGGGTGGCATGGGGGACCTGCTGACAGTACCCTCACAGCACATGAAGTTTCCTGGGCTGTCCCCCAGAAGAGGCTCTGAGGAAAAGCCCGGGAACGGACCCAGAGGTGCCCAAAAATGGCAAGAGCCCTTCACGACTTCATGACGCCGAGGACAGGCTCGCAGGAGGGCCCACCTTGCCCCAAACACGGCCCCCAGGGACGCCCGAGCTGTTCAATTTCGGCGAGTTGTTCAACCACGGCGTGCGAGTCCTAGGCTCAGCACACTGTGGATTTCATCCGCTTGCTCACACTAGTCACCTACAATGCTGGGATTAGCGCGTGCGAGTCGAGCGAGCAGTGGCAGTGGGCGTTCGAGTTGATGAGCGAAATGAAGGAGGCGAAGCTGAAGCCCAACATCATCAGCTACAGTGCTGGGATCAGCGCGTGCGAGAAGGGAGAGCAGTGGCAGCGGGCGCTGGCGCTGCTGAGCGAGATGTGTGAGGCGAAGCTGGAGCCCGACGTTATCTGTACTTCACTCCTGGTCGTTGCGCGTGAGAGTCGTGCCAGCAGTGCGCCAGCTGTCCTCGGCCGCCCAGAGGGCCCCGCCGCTCTCCGACGGCTCCAGAGAGCCCCCCAGCCAGCACGGCCTCGGGCAGCCGGAATATCGCAGTGAGACGCTCCAAAGGGAGCGAGGACATCCCAAGCGAGCCCGGATTTCAGCTCCATGGCAGCCCAGCACGACCTGACGATAGGCCAGGTGCCTCCGACGGCTGCTCAGCCAGACCCCGATGACCGGCCTCCGAGGCCAGAATCATAGATTTCCCTGTGGTGTTCGAAGGTTTCCCATGTTCTCGCAAGTTCGCTCCAAGAACGGCCCCAGACAGCTCCAGGGCCATCCCAGACCGTGATCGTCTTTTTATTCACTGTTTTGCCGATCGGCACGGGCCCCCCACCCCCATCGAGTAGATCTTGGTTGTTTTTTGGCGCCTGTTTCGAGCAGGTGGGGACCTCCCCGAGGCAGCACTCTTGCAAACAGTCGCACTAAGCAGAGATCCAGAGCCAGACCCCCCCGCTCCCCCCCCTTCCTCCCAATGTCGAAAAGCAGCCCGAGGCAGCCTCCCACTCACGGAGAGCACCTGTGGGCCCCCTTCAGACAGCCCCGCGCGGCCCTAGGAGCTGCCCAACAGGCACCACAGCGAGCTCCACGGCCGGAGACCCCCACCGTGGCCCCAGGAAGGCTCACCCAAGAGAGCTCTAAAATAAGCCAACAGGCTCCTCCCTCCTCCCTCCTCCCTCCTCCCTCCTCCGCCTCCTCCTCCTCCGCCTCCGCTTCCGCCTTCGCCTCCGCCTCCGCCTCCGCCTCCTCCCTCCTCCCTCCTCCTCCCCGGGAGGCTCTGGAGAGACCCTCAACAGGGGTCGAAGCCTGGGCCGACGGGAGCCCAGAGGACTCCCTTCCTGCAGCCCCCGATGGGCCAAAACCCTTCCAAGGACCGCTCCCACGTGCCCCAGAGTCTCCCATGACCCTCGGATGGTTCTCCAGGAGCTCCCCAGGAGAGTGCCTCCAGCCACGGCCCCCTTCCGCCATCCCTCGAACCCCAACCGCCCCCAAGAGAGCCCCAGACCCCCCAAGGCAGGCCCCAGACCACTCCGAGATGCCCCAGAGCCTCCCAAGAGGCTCTGTCAGTTCCCACGGAGCTCCCCAGAGCGGTCCCAGGGCCACTCCGAGATGCTCCAGAGTCGCCCACAAGACTCCGACAGATCCCACGGAGCTTCCAAGAAAGTCCCAGGAAGAGACACCCATGGTTCACACGTGGCTCCCGAGAGCGACCCCGGGACCACTCCGAGATGGCCCAGGGTCGCCCTTAAGCCCCCCCCCAACGGCCGACTAGGGGTGACAGGGGGGACCTTCTCCGCTGGTCTATTCCTCATTCCTTCATCGGGGCTCTGGCCGCTCAGGGGCCTCCACTACGGCTGGTCAGGGGTGACAGGTAGGGGTGCCACTTCGGTCGCTCCCTCACTACGGCTGGTCAGGGGTGACAGGTAGGGGGGGACCTGCAGACACTGCGGGACCAGCATCTCGCTCTGCCCCTACGGCCGACTAGGGGTGACAGGTGGGTGTCCCTCGTCAAGTCCCAGAGCCCGGAGCCTGCATTAAACCCGAGGACCTGTCGGTCCCAAGCGCCCACGTGTCGCCTGCGATCGACGTTACGTGCGCATTCGGGACCAACACCTTGACTTTCCAGCCTTGGATGTCCACGGGTTCAGACAAGTCAGCTGCAATGCTGGGATCAGCGCGTGCGAGAAAGGCAGGCAATGGCAGATGGCTCTGTCGCTGCTCAGCGAGATGTGGAACATGCAGCTTGTACCCGACTCCATCAGCCGCAGCGCTGGGATTTTGGCTTGCGATAGAAGCGGGCACGAGCAACGGGCGATTTGGTTGCTCAAGGAGGCGTGCAATGTACAGCTTGAGTCCAATGTTGCTAGCTTCGTCGATGCAATCATCATTGCCTTGCGCGGGTAAATGCAGAGCAGGCTCAATGTCAATCCTGGGGTCAACGCCTGCCAGAAAGGCAACTAGCCGCAGCACGCT
>CAUYUJ010018374.1:0-15000 GCA_963575745.1 Prorocentrum cordatum | reverse complement strand
CCATAGCGGATCCCGCACGTGCTGCCGCCACTGCCGCGATTCTTGCCGCCGATTTCCGTCGCCGCTGAAAAGTCCGTCGCCATGCAGCACTCTGCACTCTCTCGCGTCTTGCTCGCTTCGCCCTGGTCCGCGCCAGAGGCTGTCACAGCTTCGCTTCCCTCGTGCACTCTGGAATGCCTCGGCAACCCGTCGTTTCCCCGCGTGTCCCTGCCAGTCGTTCCCGAACCATCGCAGAAACGCTACTGCTGCCCATCGATGGAGTCCCGAAACCGCGCCGTTCAGACGCGCCTCCTGGGACGCCGCCTTCAGCAAAGCATCACAACTCCACGGTGTTTCACGATCTTCACGGGACGCACGGGGAATCTCTCGGGTTCCCGACCCTTGGTGCTGGGCCGCGCAACCATCTTCTGACGAGCGGTTCTTCGTCGGCGTGAACGGCTCAAATGCACGGTGTGCCCATCCCAGGTTCAGCACACCGTGGTTACTGTCCACGGGCACTCGTGAGTCTCTCCTACAATGCCGGGAGCAGCGCGTGGTGCTCGGCTATCGTGGCAGAGCCCGGGGGGTCCCGCCAGAGGGCCCGCCGGTGCAGCAGCGGGATGCGAGTTCCGGGCTCTCCTCCCGAGACCTCTCCGCGCCGTGCAGACATAACGGCGGGAGGCTCGTCGTCCGTTTTGGCCTCTGGGGTCCTCCAGGCTGGGCCTTGCTGCCGAGAAGCGACTCGGAGCGAAATACCGATACCCCGGAGCAGGTGTTGGGACTTCTGAGTGCGGGGAGGGCGCGTGACGTCGGAGGTTTGACGGGGGGGTCCCTGCAGTCCCAGATCTCCGATGTCGTGTTTTTTTTCCGCAACGTCGACGCCCAGAGGTCTGGACCCCCTCCTGGGGACCGGTTTGTCGTCCTGACTCGTTTCGTTAACGCTCCCAGGGCCCGGCGAGGGCCCCCGGAGGCCGAAGGTAGCGAGAAACCTTCCGCCGCGATTTTTTTGTCACAACGCGAGGGGGTCTGGGGTTCAACGCCAGGCCACCTGGGCCCACGCATCGAAAAAGGCTGGAGCAGCCGCATTTCTGGCATCTCGCCACCCATCAAACCACCCAAACCCAACCCGAAGGCCTCAGTGTGCCCTCCATTTCCACTGGGGTGGGGGGGGGTCGGGGAACATCGAGAAAAACACATATGGAACCCGTGCCCCCCCCTCCAAACCCGAAATTCGGGTCTTCGGGTTGGGTTGGGGTAGTCAGCACCCCCGAGGAGCTGCGTGCGGGGGGCACTCCGCCCGAGGCCCCCCCCCCCTCCAGAGGGGAGGGCGGGAGCCGCTGGGGCAACCCGGCCCGAGAGCGACTCCCGGCGTGAAGCATCTCCTGCCGGCGGGCCACAGGCCTCGACCCAGAACCAGACCCCCTCGGGCAATGAAAAAAATCATGACGGGAGGTGTTTCTCTATTTTTCAGCCTCTGGAGGCCCTCATACTGGCCCTCGGGACCCTCGAGAAACGACTCGGGATGAAAGACGGGTCCAGGAGCATGGGTCGAGACCTGTGAGGATTATGAGGGTCGACATTGCGAAACAATCCTGACGTCGGGGGTCTGGAGACCCAGACCTCCTCGCGTTATGAAAACATGACGACGGGAGGTTTTTCCCTAGTTTCGGCCTCTGGTGGCCCTCGCCGGGCCTCGGGAATGTCAAAAAACAACTCAGGATAAAAAACCGGCCCTCGGGAAGGGGTCCAGGCTCCTGGGGGTCACGTCGTCAAAAAATCACGACGTCGGGCGTCTGGGGACCCAGGAGGAAGCCAACCTAGCCCACACCGATGGGAAGACTGACTCGGCCGCCTTCGCGGTGCCAGGCCACGACGCATCCCAGAGAGGAGGAACCGGAGGAGGTGGACCTGGAGGCGGAGGAGGAGGAGGAGGAGGGTATAAACCCACGGCGCGCCAACGATGTTGCAACACACCCTCTCTCCAAGTTCCCTCCCCATTCGTCCCCCCAATGTTTTATCGTCATTGCGGGAAGTGCCCCTTTCGAAGACAACCGCGTAAGAGTACTCAATCGTGCCATGACGCAATACTTGGGAATCAACGCCGCGTATGAACGAAATTCATGCGTCAGCCCGAAGTCGCGGCAGAACACCAGTCTTTCTACACCGCGAATCCACGTGACCGATGCGTCCTGACAGTCGTCAAGTCGTACCAGAGCAACACTGCTGGAACTTGAATCATACGACTTCTCAAAACTCTTGCAGACTTTCCAAGAACGAGCGAATTACGAATGTGCGCGGCGCGAAGGCGAGAGCCACGTCTTGAATACGAGCGGACCTCCCTCCGTGATGGGGTTGCGTCAGTCTCGGGCGAAACGCCCTGCCCGCCCTGCAGACACGTCATGGGGGTGCGACATGGAAGAGTTATTTACAAGGGAAATGCGATGGATGAGAAGGAGGAGGAGGATGAGGAAGAGGAGGAGGAGGAACGGTCGCGGCGGGAAAATATTGGGATGGCCGAGCTGGCTGGGAGGTGGGAGGGGGGGCGCTCGTAGCTGGGGCGGCGCAGCGCGTAGCCCGAGGAGGGCGGTGGCGGTGGGCGATGGGCTTAACCGGCTGCGTCCCCATGAGTGTGGGGAAGGGAGGGGAGCAGGAGCAGAGAGGGCCGCAGCTTAGACACCCGCTCTGGTTCTGGCCAAGCTGATCCTTGGCCGAGGAGGGCCCGGCCGGGATCGATGCAGCTGGACAGTTGGCGAGTTGAGCAAGACAGCGGCCTGCGAGGAGCAGGTGCCCCACGACAATGTCCTGTCCCCCGAGGGCTCCAGGGACCCACAGAAGCTCTGGGGCGCCTCAGGACCCCCAAGGCTCGACGAAGAATGTGCCCCAAGGTCACATCCAGGTTTCCTGTGCCTACTGGTGCTGCAACTGCGGGCCGGGGCGCCAGGCGGAATGTCGGACGACCGGAAGAGGACGCTCTTCGGCTCCGACTCGCCGAAGCGGGACCGTGGCAGCGGCGGCCGCTACGGCGGCGGCGGCGGAGGTGGCGGCCGAGACGGGTGGCGCCCCGCCACGCCCCGCCGCCGCCGCGCCGCGCCCCGACGCCGCGCTGCCCGCCGCGCCACGCCGCTGCCGGTGCCCTGCGCCACTCGACCCTCGCCGCCATGGCAGGGCTCGCCCCAGAAGTCCCCGTCAGAGCGCACCCCGAGAGGCCCAGGCACTATAGCAACATCAGCATCTCTCTGGGCTCCCCTCTGGGCCCTTCCCCTCTTCCTCACCACCTCCTCCTCCTCCTCCTTCTCCTCCTCCTCCTCCTCCTCTTCCTCATCCTCCTCCTCCCTCCCCCTCCTCCTCCTCCTCCTCCCTCCTCCTCCTCCTCCTCCTTCGCCTCCTCCTCCTCCTCCTCCTTCGCCTCCTCCTCCTCTTCCTTCTCCTCTCTTCCTCCTCCTCCTCTCCTCCTCCTCCTCCTCCTCTTCCTCCTCCTCCTACTCATCTTCCTCTTCCTCCTCCTCCTCCTCCTCCTCCTCCTCCAGGCCACACAGTCCCACGGGCCCCACAAGTCTCACAGCCCCACAGGTCCCACAAGTTCCAGGGGCCCCACATGTCCCACAGGGCCTGCAGGTCCCCCAGGTCCCACAAGTCTCACAGTTGTCACAGGCCCCACAGGTCGCCCAGCCCCCGCAGATCTCAAAGGCCCCACGGGCCCTGTAGTCTCCAACGGCCTCACAGGCCGCATCCTGCTAATTTTCTTGGTGTCATCACCATCCTTAGTCGTCGTTGATGATGACTCATGAGCACGAAGTTATATTCTAATGCGGGGTCCTTCCGTCGGAGTAATATTTCTTCACCGGAGCGGGCCCCCTCGACCTGCATCTTCTGCGACGCGGCCGCATCGCGGCGGCACCCGTCCGCGCGGGAGGTGCGGAAGGTGCAGGTCGAAGGGGCAGGATGATGATGATGATGATGATGATGATGATGATGATGATGATGATGATGATGATGATGATGATGATGATGATGATGATGATGATGATGATGATGATGATGATGATGATGATGATGATGATGATGATGATGATGATGATGATGAGGGGAGGAGGGAGGAGGAGGAGGAGGAGGAGGAGAGGAGGATGAGGAGGAGGAGAGGGGAGGAGGGGAGGAGAGGAGGAGGAGGAGGAGGAGGAGGAGGAGGAGGAGGAGGAGGAGGAAGGAGGAGGGGGAGGAGGAGGAGGAGGAGGGAGGAGAGGAGGAGGAGGAGAGGGAGGATGAGGAGGAGGAGGAGGAGAGAAGGAGGTGGAGGAGGAGGAGGAGGAGGGGAGGAGGAGGAGGAGGAGGAGGAGGAGGAGGAGGAGGAGGGGGAGGAGGAGGGGAGGAGAAGGAGGAGGAGGAGGAGGAGGAGGAGGAGGAGGAGGAGGAGGAGGAGGAGGAGTGGAGGAGGAGGCACGGAGGAGGAGGAGGAGGAGGAGGAAGTGGGAGGAAGGGGGGTTGGGGGAAAGCGGAAAGGAGGAGGAGGAGGGGAGGAGGAGAAGGAGGAGAGGAGGAGGAGGAGGAGGAAGAGGACGAGGAGGAGGAGGAGGAGGAGCAGGAGGAGGAGGAGGACGCGGAGGAGGAGGAGAAGGAGGAGCAAGATGAGGATGAGGAGGAGGAGGAGGAGGAGGAGGAGGAGGAGGAGGAGGAGGAGGGGGACCGTAGCCATTTTGGCTCAAGCCATTTTGGCTCAAGTTGCCATTTATCAAGGCAGCTGGCCAGGACAGCTTCTTTGGCCGCCGCGGGTGCAGCCCAGTCAGGCGCCCGTGGTGGTCTTCATCTTCTAACGTTTTGTGAGCTCCTGTTGGAGCAAGTTCTTTCCACGTTCAGCTGTGCTGAGGCATGGCTAAAGCCAATGGCAAGGGTAAGGGGCCAGTCGGCCTTGCTTGCCCGCACTGTGGGTGCAAGAAAAACCCGAGCCACTTCAAGTTCTGCTACCACTGCAAAGGACCCATCCCGCACTTCGGGCCCGTCCCTCCGCCTCCGCCTGTGTGGGAGTATAACCCTTGGGTTCGTGCTCCTGGTTCTGCTGGACCTCCTGGTGGTGGTCGCTACGGCAAGGGCGGGGGCAAGGGCAAGTACCAGGGTGCTAAGGGAGGGCAGCGGGGAGATGAACCTACGGGAGGAGGAAGAGAGCCAAACATTCGTGATGAGCTCCACCGTCTCTCCCAGTTGGCTGCTGGAGGAAAGCTTCGAGGGATTTTGCCAGACGCATCTGTTGACGCCATCTCTCAAGCATGGAAGGTGGCTCAAGATCAGAAGTTGGCCAGCGTACCCCCTTCCCAACGGCTCAGGAAGATGGAGCAAGAGCAGACCAAGTGCGAGAAGCGCTTGGAGAAGCTCATGGAGGAAGAGTGCGCTGTCGATGAAGCGATTCGCAAGTTCCAAGACAAGAAGGGAGAGCTTCAAGTCAGCATTCAAAATGAGAAGAAGAAGATCGAGGAGGCCAAGAGGAGAGCTGGAGCTGTCCAGGCTTCTACGGCGGAGTCTTCGGCGTCGGCACCATCGATGGAGAGCTTCATTTCGCATCTCAGTATGTTCGAAGGGACATTGTCTGGGGTCAAACATGAAGGTGTACGCGCAAATCTACAGGCACGGTATAAGGAGTTTCTGGATGGTCTCCGCGATGCCATGCCTGCACCAGAGCCCGAGGTGGCCTCTACGGGCGCAGACAAGAGCTCGGTCATGGAGGTCGATGAGGCTGATGTCATGGAAGCTGTGCAGGTTGAAGGTATTTCGGATTCGCAGAAGAGGGATATCCTGGAAGCCATTCGTTCGGCGAGCAAGAGACCGAGGTTTCGATCCCCAGGGGCTGGAGGTCGTCCGACTGGCGGGGGGACCCGCGCTCCCTCCACACCTTTCCAGCAACCGCCACCGTCCGCTATGGGCACTGGCACGCGTTCTGACTGGGAGTTCGATGGGTGTGGTGACGGCTCAGAGCATGACCTTTAGCGAGTGCGACCTCGAGGGCCTCGTTCTCGGAAACTCTGGATCGGTGTTCGGGCTGACTGGCATCGGTAGTGGAGTCGAAGAGGCGGGGCTTCAGAGGAGTACGGCATCAAGATCGGCCTCTTCATACTGGTGTGGTGGCATACCATTCGACTATTGCTACGTCGCAATCCCACAGGAGGACGTGCTGCTCCACACATATGCTACGGCGCAGCAGGCAACTGCAGCACCAGCGCAGCAGGAAACTGCAGCTTTACGTACTATTTCTTCGGCGAGAGCTTCTTTGCCTTCGAGCAGTTCCTCAGGGCTGTGTGGCGCTGCTCCTACAGAGCCCCTGGACCGACAAGGCCAGGGCCCGTGTGGCAGTAACCAGGCCGAGTCGGGACAGTCGGGAGGCCAAGGGGCAATCGCCACACAGCCCACAACAACTTCAGTGTCAGGTACTCCCAGTCGTGGGTCAGTCGGTTGTGGGCAGCCCGAACGAATTGCCCAAAAGAAAGTCGTTTCTGAGCTTCACCCCCTCAGCATCATCACGTTCAATGGGAACAGTTGGCACAGTGAAGGCGCGGATGATGGATCTTCAAATGTCAAAGGAGGGAGCTTCTCAGAGCTGGCGAGGACCACGGTCGGTGAAGTTCTTCTTCTACAGGAACACAAACTGGCTGGTGCGAGGCTTTCAAGGACCCGTGCAAGACTCCAGCGGCAAGGCTGGAGAGTCTATGCTGGAGAGTGCATCACCAGTCTGGAGACAGGGAGACCCAGTTGTGGCACGATGATCCTGGTCAAGAAGCATCTAGACTCTTGGATACCACCGTCGTCTCCCTTATCCCTCTACGATGGGAGAGTTGTGAGGATTTTCTTTCGTTCTTCCGAATTTGGCATTGTGGCGATCTACTCTGTCTATTTAAAGGATTCTCTCGGTTACAGAGGGATGAATGTGGACATTTTGAAGACAGTGTGGAAGGATATCTTCGACCATGGACTCCCATTCTGCATTGGCGGAGATTTCAACATGGGACCCAGCGTGATGGCCAGCAACGCCCCACTTGTGCAGATTGCAGGAGTTATCAGGGCTCCTATTGCATCCACGTTCGTGGCCCCAGAAGCTTTCTCAGTCATTGACTACTTTATTGTCAGCAAGCATTTAGATTTTGCTGCAGGACAGGTATTCACAGATATAGATGGCTCGTACAGTCCGCACAGGCCAGTCTGTTTTTCTGTGAAGAGGGCTCTGAAGGATATCTATGTCAAAGTCCCTGTTAAGGTTCAACACGTGCCACCTGTCGCTGCAGTGGGTCCTGCGCCTGCTCCTCCCAGCTATGATCTGATTGTACAAGACATTGAGAGGTTCCTCCTACCTTTGCAAGATGCTGATGGGAATTCCTACATGGCCACAGGGGCTGATAAATCCCAGGGAGCTCTTCTACTGGATCGAGTGTATGATATCTGGGTCTCCCAGGCCTGGGGTGAAATCTTGGACGTGTGTCAAGCTAGGGACTCGCCTGGGCTCCCTGGGGGATCCGACTTGCAGTTCAAGGATAAACCTCTCAGATCGCTTCTGGTTACCAAACAGTGCGAGAACGCCTTTCCAGGACGTGCGTTGGAATGGGTCCTCCATAGGCTCCAAGAATTGAGATCTCTATTTCTTCGAGGCGGCAGGGAAGGTTACCTCTTGGGGCTCCTGCGACAATGGCAACGTCTTCCAGTTCGAGGGGGTCCCTTCAGGAGGCACTGGAAAGCTGGGGGCGAGTTCTGGCACCCTGTACTGGCGGTATTTGCTCAAGAGCTAGTTGGCACACCACTCTCGAATACTATCATCGACCGTATCGACTCGCTCCTGGAATTCGTCGGCCTGTGGGTTCGTGTCGGTCTCATTGAAGACAGATCCAGGGCCAGGGATTCGTGGAAAGAATGGTGTGCTGAAGCAGTAGGTGGGCATATGAAGCAGGCGTTCGCTTTTTTACGCAGTGGAGAACCTGTATCCGAAGAAGTTGTCTCGGATAATGGGGTGTACTCCAGTTCCCTACCTGCTCGACTGGCAGCTGAAACCAAAGTGTGGAAGGCGGCGTGGAATGCAAGTGACGTTCGAGTTGAGCTGCCTCCTTTCGACCTTCCTGAGGGAAGGATCCCTGTGGGGGGGCGTGTAGCTCCCGAAGCTTTGCGGCATATCAGTTCCCGTTTCAAGAGGCAGACATGTACCCCTGATGGGTTTCATCCAAGACACTACTCACTGTTATCTGATGGTGCGCTCCTTGCCCTGTCGTGGCTATTTCACTTGGTCGATGTCTTGGGTCAGGGGCCATCCAGGATTCAGCAGCTCATTGTATTTCTTATGAGTAAACCAGTGAAAGGGCGCCGACCTATTGGGCACTACTGTGGGTTCGCGAGGCTCCACGGGAAGACGCACAGAAACCCATGTAGATCCTGGGAATCCAAAGTCGGATTGGGCCCTGAATTTTCCATGGGACAGGGCCGCAGTGCCCTCGACACGGTGTGGCGGCAGTCTGTATCGGCAGAATTACATTCGGGACAGAAGATTCACTACGGGGCCCTCATGTGGGACTTGCTGCAGTTCTACGAGCACATATGTCATGAAGAGCTCCTCCAACAAAGTATTTTATCTGAGTTCCCTCTGTATATTCTTTTATATACTATTTCGACTTATCGGTGGAAGAGGATTCTCCTCCTCGATGGGGGGTACGGCGAACCCCTTTTTCCTCGGAGAGGGATCGTAGCGGGGTCCACGTCAGCCACCTACGAGGCCAAGTCGTTCCTCCTCCCCACCATTGTTGGGCACAGGGGGCTTGATTGTACGAGTATGAGTTTACATGTCGATGACCTCTCTGTGCATGCGTGGCATCATAATGTAGATGATTGCGTTCAGCAATTACGAGAACTTGCGGTCAGCTTGGCCTGGACCATTTCACAGAGTTTGCGAGTGCCCCTAGCTGAGAAGAAGATGTTTGCCACTGGTAACAGCTTGACCATCTTGACCACGATCAAAGGGAAGCTAGGGACACTAGCAGGACAGGGCATTGTTGCACCAGCCAACCTCGGAGTGGATTTTGCAGGTGGCAAGCACCAGCTGCGGCCGTTCGCTCGCCTTGTCATGAAGAAGAGGACCAAGAAATTCAAGTTTCGGATCACCAAGCTCTCGGGCCCCAAGGTCTCCACGAAGCTCAAGAAAAGGCTCTTCAAAGGTGGGATCCTCCCAACGGTGTCCTATGGGCTCGACATCCAGGGTGTGTCTCCGATGGAACTCTTATCTATTAGAAGGGCTGCTGGGCGAGTCTGTGGGATCAGTAAGAAAGGGTGCAACTTGGACCTCCTGTGGGCCATTGAGGGCAAAGGCGACCCCATCGTGCTGGCAGGTGGCTGCGTACGCAGATACTGCTGGGAATGGTGGCACAGTTCTGAAGTGAGTAGGCACGGAGGCCCGAGGCATCAGGATGCGCTGACTCCAGGTGTTTTAAGCAGAGTGTTTCACTCGAGTGTCGAAGCCTTCCAAGGGACTCGGGGAAAACCCTGGCTTTTTCGGACCCGTGGGCCGATATCGGCCATGCTCCTCTGGCTCGAAGCTGGAGGATGGACCTGGGAGGGTCCCGCGGTATTTCTGGATCGGTCTGGCCGTCGTTGGACTTTGACTGAATCCCCCCCGTCTCAGATTGGGGAAAAGTTCGTGGCCGATCTGGCCCAAGTGTTCCTTGACAAGTTTTTTACCAAGGGTCTTGAGACCCACCCGCACCCTGGGAACCAGGACTTGGTTGCTCGTGGGGTCTGGCTCCCTCTCATTCAGCGTGTTGCCAAGAAGCTTGGTAGTCAAGCAAAGCACTTGTATCTTCAAGTACTATCAGGTGCCCTACCGACAGGAGAGACCCTCAGGAAATGGGGCTACGAAGTCGATCCTTTGTGCCCGATGTGTGGAGCAGGTCGGGACACTTTGAGGCACAGGTGCTGGGAATGTCAGCACCCCGACATTACAAGACGCCGTGCTGAGCATTTTGGTACAGAGCTCATTCAGCAGGCTTTAGGATGTGATGGAAATATTCTTATTTTTTCCAGGTTGTGGCCTGCGTATCCTGATGTGCCCCCACCGAGCAAGGACTGGTGTTTGCAGTTTTTCGGTGCCCAGGGTGAACCAGTAGATGCTTTTGTCTTCGGACCCGAAGCGAACCTCTTCACTGACGGGTCCTGTCTCCACAACACTCGGCCCGAAATCGCCAGGTCAGGGGTCTCCGTTGTCGAGATGAATGTTGACGGGACCTGTAGGAGGGGAGTCTACAGTCCTCTTCCCAGTGAATTTGCACAGACCCCTGGAGATGCAGAGCACGCTGCCCTAGCCCTTGCTGTGCTGAGGCAAGAACGTGCCAGCGAACCTCCTCCCAAGGCCATTTCCGTGGACTGTTCGGCTTTGTTCCTGGGTGTGAGGTCTCCTGTTAGGGCCCTGGGGGGAGGTTCTCGGAGCAGCTTTTTCTGGAGGTCCATAGCCAGGGACATAGGGACTAGCAGTTGGATCTCTCTCCGCAAGGTAGGCGCCCACCGCAAGTTGTCCGACGCGGTGGACGAAAATGATGCGCGGGACATTCAAGGATCTACTGCCGCCGACCATTGGGCGAGGCTAGGGGCTCGGGCCCACGACGTCTCGCCTCAGGAGTTAGCTGACTTTGAAAATGCGGAGGGCGAGTACGAATCTTTAGTCGTAGGTGTCCTCGACATTCTGTGTGGTTTCCCTACTTGTGAAGCCCAGTTTGGGAAGCTGAAGCGGCCCCCTAGGGCCGAGAGGCCTCCCCGTTTGAAATCCGACCATTTTCCTGTTTGGCACGGGAATACCCAACGGTGTCAACGTTGCTTGCGTCAGGTTTCCTCCAAGACCCAGACCCCGTGCGGCACCCTGAACCCTGCTCTGTCGGACCTCCTCTGTGGAGGAGGGGGCTCGGGACATCACCTGCACTGGGCCCGAGTCGAAGAGAGTGACATGCCTGTGATTTTTTGCGTTTCCTGCGGAGGGTTTGCCACCAGCCGTGGCAGCGCCCTCCTCAGTGCAGCGTGTGAGCCCCCTCGCAAGAGCTCGGAGCGTTCCAAGCTGTTACGGGGGCTCCTTCCAGGGACCAAACACAGACTGGGCCAGTCGTTTCCCCTTTCCTCTCTTCCCTTTTTCCCTCTTCCTTCTCCCCTGCCTGCCCCTGCCTTGTCCTCCTCGGCTGGTCCCAGTTCTGTTGGTCCCCCCGTATCGTAGTCGGGCGCCGGCCGCTCATGAGTGACCAGACGCTGCGGAGTCTCGGAGTCAGGAGGAGGGGGAGGAGGAGGAGGAGGAGGAGGGGGATGAGAAGGAGGAGGAGGAGGAGGAGGAGGAGGAGGAGGAGGAGGAAGAGGAAAGCCCATTTGGCCTCTGGCGGGCCCGCGGATACCGATCGTTCCATCGGTGCCGGTCGCGCCTGCCGCCCGATCGATCGCGGTGGCAGGGCTCGCGCGTGCCGCGCGCCATCATCTGCGGCAGGGGGCCATCGGTGCCTCCCTGCACCCTGCCGCAGACAGCGGCGCCAGAGGCCGCGCGGCGGCCACCTGCGGCGGGACGCCGCGACAAAGCCGAGGCGGTGCTCCAGAGGGAGTTGCGCATCGGCGTGAGCGGGACAAGCGCGGCAACGCTCGGTTGCTGCCCAGGCTCCTGCAAGCCAAGGAGATCCTGACGAACCACCACTCGGCGCAGCAGAGCCAGATGTCCAAGCCCTGGGGGCCGACCTGGATCTGCCGCGGCTGCAAGCAGGTCAACCCGAATAAGGTATGGTATTGCGTCAAGTGGGACACGGAGTACGGAAAAAATATCGCAGCAGCCAAAGCCGAAACCGAAGAAAATTGGCAACGAAGTGCAGCAGATCATTGATGCGATCCCCCCCGCCCTGGAGACCACGGCAGTCAACAGGGGCGACATCTACGAACATCCGCCGCAGGACCCCGTCATGCAGAGAGCCTACAAGCACAAGATGGAAAAGAGGATGCGGCTAGTTGCAGGGGCCATCCTGGCGACCAAGGCGTCGGGGGGGAGTTTCAAGAAGCAGGCGACGGAGATATCGATCACCAAGTTCTGCATGTATTCCCTGCGACCGAGACAGAAGCGCCTGGCAGAGCTGAGCAGAACGGAGGACCAGCCCATGGAAAAACTCACGAACATGAGGAAACAACACCAGGACCTAGAGCACCAGATAGCGGGCATAGGGCAGGATATCCAGAACGCGGACAAACACATCATCGACATCATGGAGCAGGCCAACGAAGATGAAGAGGAGGACGCGGACGGCGAGGAAGAAAACACAGACCAGGAGCAATATGCAAGGCCGAAAGATCCCCCATCTAAGGCCTGTCCACCACCGACCACGACGCCGAGGACTACGAGTGGACCAAGCCGGGGACAGTCCGCCCCAGCACCACATCCTCCACAGGCGCACGCCAACCATGCAGTCGACACAAAAGATGCAGGCACCAGGCACAATCATTGAGAGCCAACAAACAATAATACAGAGTATTGTCGAAGATGCGGGGCGATTCCAAGCTACGATCGCGAAGGAAATCCAGCACCAGAGCGAGAAGCTGAATGCGGATATGAGAGCCACTTCGCAGGGTCTACGTGCTGAAGTACAACAGGTGGTCACGGGCATGGCCGCGGGCATCGCGTCGGATATTCAACGGCAGATCACCCAAAAGCAGAGCTGGCAGCAAATTTCGCAGCGGCAGCATATTGAACAACAACCGTTCCTGCAACGACGACAACAGAGCTGCACCATTTCCAACAGCAAGTACATAAGCAAAAGGAGACGGACAAGCATGGGGCCTCTTCATCCTGGCAGGCGGAGCAGGCATGGTTACAGCAAGCCAGGCTCGCGACGGCGGTACAACGCCGAGCCAGATTTCAGGAGAGTGCACCGCCGTCTACGTTTCCGGTGAGGACATCGCCCACTGCACATCTACATTCAGACGAAGACGAAGTAGCAAGGCACATCGAATGGGAAGAACTGTCGAAGAAGAAGAAGAAGAAGCGCAGTGGCGGGACAAAGCGGCCGGAGATGAGGAGGGACGATGCGAGGCTGAAGCCGAAGCAGTGCATATAAGCGATATGGCGTACGCCTAAGACTACCAGAATCGGATCTGGAAAGACGCTGAGAAGAGGGAGATCGAGTTGGAGTGCGAGCAAGAAACGCAAATGGAGAAAGAGCCAAGACGGCTGGTGACGCCACAGCATCACTCGGGAGGAGGAGTGGAGGAAGGTCGAATAATAAAAAGAAACGCAACGTGGGCGGACTACAACCATCAGTGGATGGAGCAGCCAGAACAGAAGATGGAGGACGCGCACATAGAAAAAACATGTGGCTCAGGAAGATGAAGCAACCGAAGTGCCACTACCGCCCACTCCACCACCCGTTCCCGAACGAGAATGGCGGCGCGAAGTGACGCCGACGGAGCCCGTCAGAAGCCAGCATGAGGAGCGCACCAGCGACATCACCGACGAAGAGGACTTCATATCCAACGCAGAGCCTGCGGACACCTCGGCTTCTGAGGAGCAGGAGCGGCTCCGAGGGCACACGGGCTACAGGAAGAGCGGCACCGGGCCCGGCGGTGGGCGGGGACCAAGTGGCGCAAGCCAACCACGTCGTCCCGTTTGGCGTCGAGCGCAAGATCTGGGGGGCACGACGAAGTGCCAGGCCAGCACCGTGAAACCAGTCAGGGGGCGCCCCCGACCTCGCGCAGCGGGGCGAGGGGGGCGCGCGCGAAGCACGGGCGCATCCAGGCGCCTCCTCGCTGACTGGATCAGATGGCGGAGTGGGGGCGCCCACCGGCTGCCCAAACAGTGAGCGACATCGGCCACCTCGCCATGGGCATCAAGCACGCGACCCCGAGACTCGTCGGCGCGAAGGCGAAGTGCGCCAGGCTCAGGCTGGCGGCTGCAGCGCGTCAGGTGCAGCCTTCTTCTCGATGTCAACGGGGAGCTCCGGACGAGAGCCACCCGAACCTCACGCAAGCGAATGCCAACATGTCCGAGGTAACGAGCAGCATCGGCAATTTTCCCAGCAGGTCGCCGCTGACCAGCCGACGGAGGCGCAGCCATGGGAGACAATCGCATGCCCTCTACAACCTGCGCCCAGGCTCACCAAGGAGCTCCACGGCAGGGGGGGGGGGGCCCTACTCATCGAGCAGGACGCCGCGAACATCGAGCTGCACCCTTTCGCGGAGCTGGCCACGAGAATGCGCCCGCCAGCTCGGGCGCCATGCAGACGCGTTCACTTATGCGCGGACGGTGGCTTTTCGGCGAAGAGGCGGCCTGCCTGGGCTATGGTTATTGTTGGTCAGACGGATGGCGGTTTCCATTGCCGCGGCCACATCGCTGGCGAGGTCGCGGAGACTATCGAAGCATGCAACGAGGAGCGCATGGCCAACAATACTGCCGAGATGACTGGACTACTCTGGGCGTACATACTGCTATATACCAACTTCCCCGCGTCGCAAGTACCCATCCACACCGATTGCCTCGCGGCAAAAAGGGGCGCCGAGGGCGGGTTCACAATCGCAGAAGAGAAGGAGCTATCGAGATTGCAAATCATCGTTTCCAGGGGCATGCACTGCCGCGCCGACATCACGTTAAAGCGTGCCAAATCGCATGATGGACACGCCTGGAATGAGATGGCGCACAGCGTCTCGATGCGCACGGAATGAGATGGAAAATCGCGGATGCAAATTGCCCACGGGCATCATCAACGCGCCGTGCGATTCTAGAGGCGACGAATGGCAGTGGATCGAGGACGCGCCCGCCAAAGACAGGCTGGCATGCCCGAAAATGCACGACAGCGGATGGAAGCTACCGCATATACATTGGATGTGCGTCGTGCTTGAGGTGGGTCGTGGACCACTTGCCAGCAGACGGTGCCAGCCACGATTGTGGTGTGCACTGGTCACTGGCAGGTAGATATAACGAGACGGGTCGGGGGCCAGGGGCAGCAGGCGGCGCCGGCCACCTCGGTGGCGCGCGCTGGCCGCTGCCCCGAACAAATTATGAAGGGGCCC
>CAUYUJ010018373.1:193752-206691 GCA_963575745.1 Prorocentrum cordatum | reverse complement strand
TGGGAGTGTCAAGGTCGCGTCGGGATTGGGATATCGGCCTGGGCTGGGTTAGAGTGGGCTTGGAAACTTTGAGCGTGTGCTCGGGCTCCGTCTAACCACATCGGCGCAGTGTTCGCTGATGGGTAAGAGCAATGGTATGGAAACTGGTGAAGGTCTCCCCCAACTCCTCCTCCTCCTCCTCCTCCTCCTCCTCCTCTCCTCTCCCCAACTTCTCTCTCCTCCTCCTCCTCCCCCAACTTCTCCTCCTCCTCCTCCTCCTCCTCCTCCTCCCAACCATTCAAGGGTTGCGGTGTCGGGGGTCGGGTTGGGTTCTAAGGCCCAGCGTTGACCCCACGTGCGGTATCGGCTAGGGCTAGGGCTTGGATTTTGGATTGGGGTAGTCTGTGGGATCGTTGGGCAGTACAATGTGTACTTCATCCGCCTCCTCCTCCTCCTCTTCCTCCCTCCTCCTTCTCCTTCTCCCTTTCCTCGTTCTCATCCTCCTCTCTTCCTCCCTACTCCTCCTCCACCTCCCTCCTCCTCCTTCGCCTCCTACCCCCCCCGTCCTTCGCTGCGCCGCAAGAGCCCACCTGTGCGAACAGAGCCACAGGACCTCCAAAGCGTCGCAAGGAGGAGGAGGAGGAGGAGGAGGAGGAGGAGGAGGAGGAGGAGGAGGAGGAGGAGGAGGAGGGAGGAGGAGGAGGAGGAGGAGGAGGAGGAGGAGGAGGAGGGAGGAGGGAGGAGGAGGAGTCCGCAGGGGTGGCTCAAGATGGCCGCACCTGGCACCAGAGTGGCTCACGGAGGCCCTCAGAGAGGAGGAGGAGGAGGAGGAGGAGGAGGAGGAGGAGGAGGAGGAGGAGGAGATGGAGGAGGAGGACGAAGCTAGCTCCTTGAGCCCGCCCCCCCTAGAGCCCCCCTACAGCCCTACCAGCCTCCCAGGCCGCCCAAGGAGCCGCAGGAGGCCTCCAACTACGTTGACGCAATTCGGCTGTCTCCCAAATCCTTCTGTGGCATGCTGCGGCCGTCGTGGAGTCACCGTAGCCGTGGAGCATGCGGGGCCCACTCTGGCTCTCTCAGAATTGCGCGGGAACCTTCGCTGGGGGCACCGGGGTCGTCTTCTGGGCTCTCGCACCTTCGTGTGAAGACCACGCTTCCCATGTACGCAGAGAACAAACATTACACCAGTGCAACTCCCAATCAACGTATTTCTGAAGTGTTCGCAAATATCCCGATCGGCCTTCCTTCCACCACAGTCTACTTCGGGTATACACTGTAGTCCAAGCTCGTTCTTCTATGTTCCTCTCTCTCTCTATGTCGCTCTCTTTATCTCTCTCCATCTCTTTGCATCACTGCCCCGTGGTGTCCCGTGGCGCGTGGGTGCCACGTGCTATGCTATCTGCTATGCTATGCTATGCTAGCGATTGAGATCGATAGTGAGAAGATCAATCGACTGATATCGAAAGTGAGATCGATCGTGCGACCGATGGAGCGATCGATCGTCAGATTGGTAGTGAGGTCGATTGAGTAGAATCGATAGTGAGATCAATAAGGATATCGACAGCTGGATCTAGTGAACTCATATGCGAGACCGATAATGAGATCAATCGTGATACATATTGAGTGAGATGGATAATGAGAACGATCGTGGGATCGGTCGCGGGATCGATCGTGCGCTCGATAGTGACAACGATTGAATGACATGTATAGTGAGATCGATAGTAACACCGATGGTGAGATCAACCGTAACATCAATAGTGAGATCGATTGAGTAGAATGGATAGTGATATCGATAGTAACATCGATCGTGACGTCGATAGTGGCATCGATCGTGACATCGATAGTGGCATTGATTGTGATATTGCTAGGTGAAACAATCGTGATATTCTTAGTGAGATCGAACACGAGACCAACATAGGCACCAATAGTGACATCGATAGCGACGTCGATGGTGAGACCGATGTTGAGATCGATCGAAAGTGAGATCGATAGTGATACAATTGTGATCGATAGTGAGATCGATCGTGAGGTCGATTGAGTGAGATGGATAGTGATATCGATCGCGAGATCGCTCATGTGATCTATTGTGTGAGATGGGTTCACAAATCGAAGCAGAATTCGAGAATTAGATCGATAATGAGATCGGTCGGGAACACGGGAACAATGCCAGTGCGATGCGGCAGGCGGAGAAGGGGAGGAGCAATACACTCCCATGCTGACGGGTCCCAAGAACTCATGTTTCACATGGCTGAACATTGCGTGGCATTGCCGAGAAATCTACATTGCTTGGCACTGATTGGCGAGATCGATAGTGAGATCGATGGTATCATCGATGGTGAGATCAAGAGTGCGATCGATATTGACATCGACAGTGAGACCGATTGTGAGATCGATGGCGATATCGATAGTGGTGATATCGATAGTGAGATCGAGTGAGTGAGGTCGATAGTAAGATCGATCGTAAAATCGATCGTGATATCGAAATTGAGACCGATAGTGAGGTCAATTGAATCAATTCGGTAACGACGCCGATAGTAAAGCCAATAATGAGACCGATAGTAATATCGATGGTAAGACCGATTCAACAACATCGATAATATACTCGATAATGATATCGATAGAGAGATGGATAGTGATATCGATAGTGAGATAGATAGTGAGATCGATAGTGAGGTCGATTAATGAGATCGATAATGATATCGATAACGAGGTCGATTGTATGGGATGGATGGTTCGATCTATTCTGATATCAATTGAATGAGATCGGTACTGATACTGTTGATGAGATCGATTGATTGAGATGAATGGTGAGATCGATAATGAGATCGACCTGGAACCTGGGAACCGGGGAACCCGAAAGGGGAACCCTGGGAACCCCGCAGCCCACCGAAGTCGGTCCGGAACCAGCAACGAGGACCCGGGAACCGTGGCCCCCCTCACGCAGATCGGCGTGGTCAGGGTCGAAACACAAGCAGGTCCCGACACTGCCTCACGGCGGCGCCGAGACCTCATGATTTAGCTTTTGCATCTCCCATTATCCGAGACAGGGGGCCGGCAGCATGGGGCGAAGCCCTTACGGATATCCTCAGAGGTCTGAACCCCTTCCCCGCGACCAGCTTCTCATCCCGAGTCGTTTTCCGATGGCCCCGCGGCCAGGCAAGGGCCCCGGGGGGCCGAACACAACCAAACACCTCCCGTAGCGTTGTTTCATGACCCGAGGGGGTCTGGGTCCGGAGAAGGCCTGCACATTTACGGGAATGGAGGAAGCGAGGTCAAACATCATCGGGCGCCAGCTGGTCCCGCATGGAGGGCGTCTAGATCGCGCACGAGAGGGGCCTAGCAAGCAGCTGGCGGGCATGGCTGGATGCTCGGCAGCGGTGAAGCGGTGGGTGGGGATAACAATAGAAACAAAAACATAAAGCATAAACGTTTGGCGCTCCGCGCGGATTTCTTGGATTCGCGCTGGAACCCTCTCCCTGGCGCGCGGAGCGCACCAGGGGCGGCGCCGGAGGCGCGGCCCAGGCGGGGATCCAAGAAATCCGCGCGGAGCGCCCAAAGTTCCCCAATCAGAGCTTGCCTCTGTAGGGGTCCTAGCGGATTAAAAGGTTAGGTGAGGTGCGTCGCCGATTTCGGTGGCCGGGCCCAGGTGCCCGGGTGCCCGGGTGCCCGGCGGTGCCCGGGTGCCCGGGTGGCCGGTGAGCTGTGTGGCCGATTTCGGTCGCCGGGCCCGGGTGCCCGGGTGCCCGGGGGTGCCCGAGTGCCTGGGGGTGCCCAATAGCCCAATAGCCCAATAGCCCAGTAGCCCTATAGCCCTATAGCCCTATAGCCCTATAGCCCTGTAGCCCTATAGCCTTATATCCCTATAGCCCTAATAGCCTTAGATCCCTATATCCCTATAGCCCCATAGCCCATATAGCCATATAGCTCTATAGCCCCATAGCCTTATAGGTCACAGTCCTATACCCCTATAGCCCTATAGCCCGATAGCCCGATAACCCTATAAGGGAGCAGTTGGAATATTAAAACATATGATTGGGTTTTTCTCGGGTATCATTTATGTTTATGTGGTTTCTCTTCTTCGAAACAAGCGGGGGGGGGGGGGGCATCGAGGACTGCAAGAACGTGGCCCGGAGGGGGGGGAGGAGGAGGACAAGAAGGAGGAGGAGGAGGAGGAGGAGGAGGACAAGGAGGAGGAGGGAGGAGGAGGAGGAGGAGGAGGAGGAGGAGGAGGAGGAGGAGGCGGGGGGGGGCATCGAGGACTGCAAGTGGGCCGGAAGGGGAACGGCCCCTGCGCCGCCACCGCGGACCCCTGCGGCGCCGGACGGGCTCCGGCGGCCTCCGCGCCCCGCTGAGTGCCCCCCCCCCCCCCCTGGCGGCGAGCGCTCGAGGACGTGGCTGGGCCGAGGGGCCGAGCACGACCAAAGAGCCCCGACGCCGCGATTGCTCCTTGACGCGAAGGGCTGGGCTTCTCCCTCCTCGTCGCCTCCTCGTCCTCGTCCTCGTCCTCCTCCTCCTCCTCCTCCTCCTCCTCCTCCTCCTCTCCTCCTCCTCCTCCTCCTCCTGCTTGTCCTCCTCCTCCTCCTCCCCCCTCCCCCCTCCTCCCCCCTTCCTCCTCGTCCTCCTCCTCCTTCTCCTATTCCTCCTCCTCCTCCTGGGCACAGTCCAGAGGCGACGACAACAACGTCTATCGCCTCCTGCGATATAACTACGCAGCCGACGGCGCACCTTGCAACCGCCTTCAGCTACATACATCGGACGAGCCTCGGAAAGGGCCGAGGCACGACAGTCGAGCGATACGAGCAGAATTCAGCATCGAACGACAACACGAACCCCCCCGAGACGATGGTCAGTCCTAGGGAACAGGAAACCAGAGAAAGCTTGGAGGCGGCTCGGAAGCGCCGACTGCGCTGATCGAGCCAGCGCCCTCCGTGGGCGGCAGCAGCCGCCGAAGGTCTGAAACGTGATGCAGGACGCCGTCTAGCTTGAACTGACCGCGCTCCAGACGGCTCGAGATGGTCTTGACCCTTTGGGATCGTCGGGGGGGCAGGGTTCCAGGAGGGTCACGACCCTACGGGAAGCAAACGCCCCGCACCTCCCACAACACACGACCACAGTTTTAACTGGCAAGGTGGGGGCCGATTTGTTTTTCTTTTTTCTTTTTTCTTTAAAAAAATGATAATAAACAAAACGCTGGTGAGCTTTAAGTCCCCTGGCCAGGAGAGAGACCTGAGACAGGGCGACACGCTCTGGCAGAGAGGGCGGCTGGGACTTGACAAGCTGGATTGAGGGAGGGGCGTCACTGCGTGGCCTCGTCACACGATGCATGCAGTCAGTCTCCGCTAGCACGGCTCCGACTTGCGCCGCCCGCACTCCGAGTTCTCGCACGTGCTTCTGATGCTGAGCTGCGAGCTGCTAGAGCGCAAGGGGTGGTCGTCTATCATAGGCTCGGGCTTTAGCCTCTTCATCTGCGCACTTGTTGCCGAAAGTGAGGCGGTACGTCTGGAATCCCTCAAGAACCTGCCTCTGGGACACGTGGGACTGTGCCTTTAGGGCCTGGATACCGCCCCCCCAGTCCTCGAGCTTCCCCCAAACAAGCCTCCAGATGTGCGCCCAGGAGAAACCTGGGGCAGCGGCGTGCTCGGGGCCCCACAGGCTGATCCCCTTGACAACAAAAGATGAATCTGAGTGGACCACGATAGGCGGCGCGGCGTCCAGCAGCACGGAATACTGGGCGTAAAGCTCAGCACCGTCAATGTCCTGATGCGGTCCAGGCAGAACTCCTGTCAAAATAACAGAGACTGCGTCGCCCTCGGGGCGAAGGGAAACACGCGCAAAAACCAGTTGCAGGATAGGCGGGGCAGATCCTCATGGAGCGAGCCATCGATAAAGACCTCGCCCGCGAGGTTCTGAGGGTCACCTTCCCATCGAAGATGCGGCTGCTCAGCCCGCTGCAAGAGGTCAGACGGCGCGAGAGGCTTGCCGAGGACCACCCGCTCGATGAGTATCTCGGCCTATCTATTGTGCACAGCGTGCTGGGAAAAAGGATCAGCACTCGCTGAGGGACAAGCGACACAAGCTCGGGGATGCGCGAGCACCTGGCATGCCTGGACCAAAGTGCCGTCCCCGCCCCGACAGATGAGGCACTCAGGCGAAGGGGCCCAACCCTGAGCGTGCTGTCTGGCTTGCGTCCGCTGGCCCCCGATCGCCACCGACCTCAAGTGGGCTCCCTCAGGGGCAGTCAGGATACGCGAATAACAAAGAGCACGCAAGGGGCTCAATCCAGATTCCTTCCAGAAGCTCGGGCGCCTCGAAGTGCTCGGAAACTTTTTGCATCTGCCACGACGCGACAGCACGCCCGACGAGGAACTCGATGGACCTGGGACACAGCTCCAAGGGGTTGATAACCTGGCCATTCGGGAAAGCCCAAGCCCGAAGATTGCTGCAATCAGTGCCCACACGGTTTGGCGAGGCTTACACGGCCGAGAAGAGCCCCTGGATGGCCTGCCACGGTGAGCTATGGGGCCCCAGCCTGGCAGCAACAGCAGCAAGCCCCGTCTCCAGCGTCCGCAGCGGCATGAGGCCCCTCCAGAGCGCACGCATGAAGGCCTTGACGGGCTCTAGTGTGGCTCTGTATATGGGGTCCATCCCGGGAGATGGGCGCCAATAGCAGCGCCATAGTTCGGGATCTCCCCGAAGAGCGTGAGTCGATAGCAGCAGCAGCGAGCGTGCGCAGCGTGCCAAGCTCTGCAACACTCATGCCCTGGACGCCCGTGCCAAACGTGACGGTGGTCTCTATCGTTGCGCGCGCCATGTGCTGCAATGTCTCCTTCCGTGCACTGGCGCCTTGGAGGTGTCGAAGCCGCCTCAGCCTTGACTTTGCAACAGGAATACGTGCAGCACGGGTGCGTCGTCGGGTCGCTCGGGCCGCCGAGAAAAAAACAAACAACTCCTATGTTGCGCTCTGAATGCACTGCGAGCGCCTTGGCGCTGACCAATAGTCGCTGCACGGCTGCCTGCAGAGAATCTGAATTAGCATGAACACGAGACTTGTCCAGTGCGATGGCCATGTCGACCTTCGCTAGCTCGTCCTTCAACGTGCCTCCTGCTGCTGCGAATTCATCTGCAACTCGCTTGTGCCCTCCACACCTCTGCAGACTAACGTCATCGACGCAGACGGCTAAAGGCACTGCTGGATGCTCCTTTCGCACCTCGTCGAGGGGGGCAATGCGCACCAGCTGCAAGAGGCACGCCGCAAACAGGCAGCCATGCAGGATGTCTGGTCGACCTACAGCTGCTCACTGCACAGGCCTTGCAACTCCAAGACCCTGGGAGCACGTTGCGCCTGTGCAAGCAGCTTCAGCTGCCAACGGGGGGCGTGCGTTTTCTGAGCTGCTCGCATAAGGTGCTCATGTCGGACGAATTCGAAAGCCTTCTTAAGATCTGAGAGCAGGGTGGCCGAACTAAAGTCCATGCCAGTGTGATATTCAGTCCCAGCCGCTGGAAGCCACACCGAAAACTCAGCCGATTTACCTCTGATAGCCCACCATAAATATCTATAGTTAGATTGCTACCGAGCCTGCGACAGTCCTCGGCGTAACCGCGCTTGTACCCTGCACAGGCAATGCATCAATCCCAATGGCCTGACGCCGACGAGCCTCCTAAAGATGAACACGCTCTTCGTGGTCATCGGCGGCCGCTCGAGCTGGCGCTCGATCATGGAAATAAGCTGGCACAGGATCACAAGAGCTTCGTCGGGGAGCCTTGAAGTTGTCTGGGTGGCAGTTGGTCGAATCCACTTCCTGTCCCCTCAGGGAACGTCTGGGGCGCTTTCTTGATGTGGTCCAGAGAGGGAGGCGGCGGTCGTTCCCCGAGGTCCGAGGGCCAGGAGAGAGGAGGAGGCTCTTCCCCAACTCGCCACCATTTCGCCCACTCAGCCTGAAGCATATCGACCTCCTGCATGGAGTTGGCAGGCGCATACTGAACCAGCGAAGAAGACTGCCAGGCATCAGGGAGCTTGATGTACTTAAACAGAGCAGCCGAACCTTTGCCAGAGTGCTTCTTGACCCAGTGCTCCCAACCTGCAGTTTCTTTGTGTTGCGGCTGCTCGCATGACAGACAGGGCTTGCACGTTGGCCATGGTGGCCAGCTGGGCGGCGAGAGAGTAGCGCATGTCTGGATGCATGAGGTGGTCTAGCATCGCACAGAAATACTCCATGTAGCTAGACTGGATGTGCGGCGAGGCATGCAACTTCCTCGCTGCACGAACTAACTGCCTAGACCTGTTGCCTGTTGACCCCCGCCGGTTGCGCCACGGCCTGGAAGACTTGCGAGGCGCTTCGCCACCAAATGGCAGCATCACTGACGCGCGGAAAGGCAGGCGGCCTTGGGCGCCCAGGAGAAACCCAGCGGAACAGCACGGCCCCACGGCGCCCGCAATAACCAGGAGCTCGACCTGATAAACCTCAAGCAGCTCCAGCTCGGCCGCAGAAACAAACTGGCCCCACGACTCGGCGATGTCCCCAGACTCGACGGCGGCGCGACTGGGCTCCCATCGAAGCAGATCAAGAGGCTGTCGGGCTCCAGCAGGCACGACGACGGGAAACCTCTTGGGGGCCTTGGCTATTCTAACTTGCACAACCTTGCGGGGGGTCTTCAGGGCCAACTTGGCGGGGTAATGCGGCGAGACGGGGGCAGCGCAGTCCGCGGCGGTCGCTGCGAAGGGGGCGAGCTCGCGACTGACCACGAAAAAGTCAATCACGCGATCAGCTGGTCGACATGTACCAGCTTCGGTAGAAAAAAATAAACCCATCGATAACAGAGATCCAACCGCTGTAATCTAGCACCTCAGGCTCCAGGTTGAAGTCCCCTGCGAGGACGTAGGGCAGACCCGTGGACCTCAGGGCGCCTCCAAGACGACAGAGGATGGCCCCATTCTGGGCCGCCAGACCGATTCTGCGATGCAGGTGGACGCTAGCAACCAACACTCCACCAGGAAGGATGCCTCCGAAGTGCAGAATCCCAACTCGGCCTGGTTCCAAGACGTCCGAGGTCCCAAGGACCTGGGAAAGACCCATATGCCTGGGTGTGGAGATGACCAATCCTCCAGACGAGCCCCCTCTTGAACGGTCAGCACATCAGCACTGGCAAGAGGAGAGGAGAGAGGAGAGGAACATGTCAAGCCCAGACCGCTCTGTAACAGTGCAAGTGACAAAAGTCCAGGCACGGGGCGTAGCAGGCTCACGGTGCGTGCTAAACCTCCTGCACCTTGGGTTTCTTGGCCCTGGACAGGGCGCCCTGCAGAGCTGCCTCCACCGCCTTCCGCGTGAGGGCATGCATTGGCGGCTCCCCGTCGCAGGCCCGCTCGGGCTGAGCAGCCTTGGCCACAAGGTCGTCGATCCACTGGCCGTCGAACTCCTCGAAACGGACGGGGTCCATGGTGACGTCGGGCGCGTCCGCTGCACCAGGCTCTGCGGTGCCGGCGCACTGCTCATCAGCATAACACCAGCGCCATCATCAGGACGACGAGCCGCCTCGGCGGCCTCTGCTTCAGCAGCATCACGCTGGGCCGTCTGCTGCAGGACCGCGTCACGCTGTGCAATGAGCTTGTCGAAGTCGTCGAGCACGCCTGCGTGGATGCCCAGGTCAGCGAGCTGCCCGCGGAGCGCCGCCGCGGGATCGCCTGCGGCGGGGCCCGCGGGCTGCTGACCCGGCAGCGCCGAGAAGGCAGACGCAGCACGCTTGGCGGCGTCACGCTCCTGGGCGTGCAGGGCCCCGTACTCGGCTTGCAACTTGTGCACACGCTGTACTTGCAAGGCCAGGTGGCTCCGTGCCCGCTCGAGCGCGGACTCCGCCTTCTGCACCTTCGCCTTGACAGAGTCGTGCTCGATCTTGGCCTCCTTCGACACAACCATGGGATCACCGTTGCGCACGGCACGCCGAGACACAACCTTGGACCGAACAGCAGCAGGAATGAGACAAGAGAGAGCAGCAAACTGAGCTTCGTCCATGGCGACGAAGGCGTCGAGCTGGCTGTCAGCGAACACTTCTGTTGTGCTGGTGGAGCCAGTGCCGCCGCCGCTGCCGCCGCTATTGCCGCCGCCACCTCCCCGCTGCCTCGGGGGCCCTAGCGCCCAGGCGCCGCGGGGCGGCGGCACGGCGGCTTCACTGGGCGCAGGGGGACGATCGGCACCACAGCAGTAGCACGTCTTGCGCCACAGGAAATTGTTCGCGAACTTGCAGCGCTTGACAGGACACGTCCACGTCTGCGCCCACGGCGCACGAACGAATCCTTCAGCGCCGCGACCATTGCCTTTCATGACAGGAAAAGGAAGTGTGAAGGTACGTTGCACGAAGTGTGAAGTGCGAAAAGAAGTCGGGGCCGCGAGTCCCCACGCCACACAAAAAACTCCAAACCCGAGCCACACCGCTACGGACTTGAGCCAAAATGGCTACGGACCTCCTCCTCCTCCTCCTCCTCCCGGGGCCTCCGCGGTGAAGCGGGGCAGGTCCTTCTCGTCGGCGTAGAGCTCGTTGCCGAGGGTGTTCCCCCTGTACGCCGTCAGGTGGAGCAGCTCGCTGACGAGGCTTTCGACGTTGGTCTCGAGGTTCTGCCTGACCTCCGCGACGTGCTCGTGCGCAGCCGCCACCTCCTCGGGGCCACGAGCGGCGAACACATCCGCATCGCGCCCTCACGGTCTGGGTTCCGGGGCGCGATCCCGCGGATCCCAGGCATCCGACGTCTCGATCTTTTCGAGACGCGGGCCCCCGACCTCCCGACCACTTCCCTGGGACCGGTTTTTCATCCCGAGTCGTTTTTTGACGGCCCCGAGGCCCGGCGAGGGCCCCGAGAGGCCAAAAACTACGAAAAACCTCCGTCTCGATTTTTTCGAGACGCCCGATGTGTGGGATACGCGGTCGCGCATATGCGTATCCGCGGGGTCGCGGCCCGGGGGCCCGACCCCGCGGATGAGGAGGAGGAGGAGGAGGAGGAGGAGGAGGAGGAGGAGGGGGAGGAGGAGGAGCAGGACGAAGAGGAGGAGGAGGAGGAGGAGCAGGAGGAGGACGAGGGGGAGGAGGAGGAGCAGGAGGAGGAGGAGGAGGAGGAGGAGGAGGAGGAGGAGGGGGAGGAGGAGGCGGAGGAGGAGGAGGAGGAGGAGGAGGAGGAGGCCAAAATATCCGCGGGGTCGTGGCCCGGGGGCCCGACCGGCGAGGCCGCGGACACTTTGGCCCAGCGTGTCGCGACGGCGGCCCGGGCGCCGCGCCGCACCGGGCGACACGTTGCACCGCTCTGCGGAGTCGGGCCTGCCCGTCTCTCTCCTGCCCCTCGCTCCTCCTCCTCCTCCTCCTCCTCCTCCTCCTCCTCCTCCTCCTCCTCCTCCTCCCCCTCCTCCTCCTGTACCTCCCCAGACATGCGACGTCCTGGTTTTTTCAAGGCGGCGTCCCCGGAAGTCCCGACCCTTTCCCCGAGGCCGGTTTGTCATCTTGAGTCGGTTTTTCCAACCATCATGTGGTGTTGGGCTTCCGTTTTGAAGAGACAGCGCCCCGCGTTCCTTCCTCCTCCCGCTGCCCCCTCCCTCCTCCATCATCACCATCATCACCATCATCACCATCATCACCATCATCACCATCACCATCACCATCATCATCATCATCATCATCATCACCATCATCATCATCGTCATCATCCTCAAACTCAACATCAGCACCAACATCAACATCAACATCAACATCAACATCATCACCATCATCATCATCAGCATCATCGTCACCATCATCATCATCATCATCATCATCATCATCATCATCATCATCATCATCATCATCATCATCATCATCATCATCACCGATCTCGGCACCGCCCCATTTTGGTACACCCCATTTTGCATGGCGGCCTCGGGCCATTTCGGCACACCCCTCACGAGGATCGTGGCCCCACATGAGCTCCACCGAAGGCGCCAGTAGCAAAGTTCGCATGGCGGCCTCGGGCTATTTCGGCACACACCCCACGAGGATCGTGGCCCCATGGGAAGCTCCACCGAAGGCCCCAATGGCAGGGTTCGCACGGCAGCCTCGGGCCATTTCGGCACACCCTGTGGGGGCGCCGCCGGCGCAGGCTCGTCTTGGCCTTCGGGCGGCCGCGCGCGGCGCGGGGGCGGGGAGGAGGCGCGGGCACGGGAGGGCGGGCGAAGAGGAAGGGGGGAGCAAACGGAGGAGGAGGAGTGGGAGAAGGAGGAGGAGGAGTTCTGGAGTTCTGGATATGGCGACTAGGTCGGTTGAATAAAATTAAGCAATGGATTTCTCCTTCTTGGCCCTCTCAGCCTTGCTGGAGGCTTTGGGCAAGAGACCCTTGGAGATCCTGGTGAGGTAATCGCCGCGATTACCTTCAACCCTCTCGGCACACTCTCGAGCAAGCTCTTTGAACTGCTGGGAGGCGAAGTACCCACGCATGGTGCAAAACCACACCCCGACCCCCGAGCGATACCGCATTTTATGGCTCGAGTATGGAAAACCCCCGGCACCCGCTCGAGCCAGCCCTTACGTTTGGCGTGTGTGGTCGACCCCTTACACCGATCGCATGCTCGACTGTACTGTTCGCACAACACGTGGGATGAGGCAAACATACTGCAGATGGACGGAGCAGGAGGCCTCACGAACTCTTCCGCGCGCTTGCTTTTAGAAATTCCTTTGTCGAGCTCGGCTTCACACTGAAGGGCCTCGCGGGTGCTCTGGAAGGCCCTCGTGCGGACAAGAAAATCCTTGTGCTCGATCATTTTCAAAACGAAATCTGCGATATTCGGGCACGCGGGCGAGGTCAGCGCCCACGGCCGCAAATGCATCGGCCATGGTGTTCCCCGAGACCAAAAGCCTTGGAGCCCGGCCAGAGATAATGTCGTCGGCCTGCTGGTGTGAATGCACAAAGACCACCACGCAAACCTGATTGGGGTGAGAAGCCAACCGCAGCCT
>CAUYUJ010018373.1:186252-188752 GCA_963575745.1 Prorocentrum cordatum | reverse complement strand
GCTCGAGGTGCTTATTAGCAGCAACGCCGTCGGCTCCCACGCCTAATCATTCAGGCTGGCTCGCCGCGGCCGTGGAGCCCTGCGAGCCCTTCGGCGCGGGCGAGGCGGCGGCGCCAGCCGACTTGGCCGCGGTTGGGGAGCCCTCTTTGCCCGCCGCCTTGGCTGCCGCGAACTTCGCCGCCGAGATGTGCTGAGCCTCCTTCTTCAAGTTCTCGTCGGCGGCGCTGGCACCTGTGCGGCTGCGCCTGCTGGCGGGGCCTGGGCGGCAGCGGCGGGGGTTGGGGCACCTGCCTGGGCGCTCGCCGCGCCAGGCGCCTCCGCCGCCCTGGCGCCAGCACTGCTGCCGCCTGCGCCGGCGCCGCCCTCCTCCGATGTCTTGTGTTTCTCGAACATCCTGTCGCGGACGTCCTTCTCCGCCTTGGCGACCTTCTCGAGGAATGCTTTCAGCTCTGCGTCTTTGGATTCGAAACTCTGCTTCCACCCTTCGAGCTCGGACTTGAGCTGGCGAAGGTCAACCTTGTCATTCTCCTCGTCATCCCACTCTTCGAAATGGTCGAAGAGCTCACTACTCATCTGTAAGCTGATGGTGGGCGCCGTCCCAGCAGCAGCCGCGCTGCTGGCGCTTGTGGCGGGCGGTACCTGCTGCTGGACTCCCTCTGCCTTGGCCAGCGCCTCGGCAGCCGTGCGTTTTTCCCGCTCGGCCGCCGCCAGCTCCTGGGCCGCGACCTGCTCCTTGCCCTCTGCGTGCATTAGATGCGCGCGGAGGCGCAGCACCTGCGTCACGAGCTGAGAGTGCTTGTTGCTGGCGGCCCTCCATGCGCCATCAGCTCGCTTGACCTGGTGCAGTCTCCCCTGACTGCTGTGACAAGGCTGCGAGCTTCGCACGCTGGGTCTCGAGGACAGCCCGCATCTCCTGATCTGCGGTGTTCGCCAATGCCTGCTCGAGGAAGTGGGCCAGCTGCGACTGCCCGTTGGCGCTGCGACGCTTCCGACCTCCTGGGCTCCTCGTCCTCCTGGCGGCTGGAATGTCAGCACTGCCTTGGCTGCTGTGTTCCCAATCCGACTCGTCTTCAAATCGCACCTGCCGGGTGCCATGCTCGGGGCCACGTGGTTTGAAAAGCTTCTTGAAGTGAGCCTGGCAACGCTGGCACTGCATCTTCTGAGCTCTGATCCTGTCGTTATATTCTCATGACTGGCAAAACCCGCATCGCGTCCAAGGTCTGGACTTCGCCTGCAGCGTTGCCATGGCTCCCTGCAGGATGAGGAGGAGGAGGAGGAGGAGGAGGAGGAGGAGCAGGAGGAGGAGGAGGAGCAGGACGAGCAGGAGGAGGGGTGAGGCTCGACAGGGTCGACGATCGAGGGCTGACATTCAGGGACGTTTATGTTGCCTCTGTCGGGCCTCTGGAAAGCTCCACTGGCCTCCGTAGGCCTGCAGGCGAAGTCGAACAGGGAGGAGGAGGAGGAGGAGGAGGAGGAGGACGAGGAGGAGGAGGAGGACCAGTGTAAACCCAAGACGCTTAAACGATGCTGCAACAAAAACGCCCTCCACGCTCCCGCTTCGCAGGTTCCCCCAATAAGCTTTCTGCACTGCAGGACGTCCGAAGAATGCATTCATGGCCCCTTGAAAGACAACCATCCGAATAATTCAAAAAAAGATGAACTTCATTCTGCCGAAATCCAGAAGGGGACCTCGCGAGGACCAGAAGAAACACTCAAGCTACAACTTTGCAATCCAATCCTGAAATAAGATTCGGGCACCCCACAATGTCGGCATGACTTGGCAGTCCTGAGTCGTGCGAAAACATATTTCCTGGGACTTCAACGCCGCTAACCAACGTGACTACTGCGACCTGACAGTCGTGTATCGCGCCAGAACGCAATTTCTGGGACTTCACCACGGACCATATGCTTGAATGTTGCGTCCTGACAACCGTAAACCATGCCAGAAATCCATTCCTGGGAATTCAACCCTCCAACCCCATAAAACTGCCGCAAGTTTGAAACATATGCAGCTGCGAATAACGCAGACGTGAATCTTGTCTTCGGTGGAGCTCCCTCTGAGGCCACGAACAGTGTGAGGAATGTACCGAAATGGGCGCGGTGAGCGCATGCGCAACCACTGGGGCCTTCGGTGGAGTACCCTGTGGGGCCACGGAACGCGGGAGGGGTATGCCGAAATGGGCGGGGCGGACGCATGCGAACACCGCCACTGGGGCCTTCGGTGGAGCTCCAAGAGACGCGTGAGGGATGCACCGAAACGGGCGGCGCAGACGCGTCTGAATGGTGAGCCGAATATGATTGGGGCGGACGCCTGCGAACGCAGCCTCCGGGGCCTTCAGTGTCGCTCCCTATGGGGCCACGAAACATTTGAGAGGCGTGCCGAAATAGGCGGGGCGGACGCATGCGAACACCGCCGCTGGGACCTGCGGAGGAATTCACCATGGGGCCCCGAAGCGTGTGAGGGCTGTGCAGACACGGGTGCGGCGGGCGTATGCGAGCG
>CAUYUJ010018373.1:169209-181152 GCA_963575745.1 Prorocentrum cordatum | reverse complement strand
TGTGGGAGCACGGAGTGAGTGAGCAGCGGTGCGCCACCACTGTCGAGATGACTGCCAGGTTGGAGGCTCGCTACGCGCGTGGTGCCTGCCCCTACGCGTGGTAGCTTTTTGTTGGTGCGCTTTTTTTGCAGAGCTAGGTGATCCTCGTTCTCGTGAGCGTTCTCTTTGGAGCCGCCAAAGTCCACGACAGGATATGGCAACATGGCCCTGTTGCAATGAACCAGTTAATCACCGCAGGTGATGCAGCGACACGTGAACTTTACGGCAGCGCCATTTCACCGCAGACCCTACTGTCTGCAAGTGTTGCTTCGGGCCGCGGGAGGCGTGGCCTGAGATCCTGTGCGCCCCGTTCTTCATATTCGCGCTACTCTGACACCCCTTGGCATACGACCCAGCAAAGATCGCAGTGCGCACGAACTCTCAACCTATAGCTCCTCTCAAACAGTTCCCGGCAGTATGAGTATCGCTGCCGCGCGCGGCAAAGGATCGCAAGCGAGGCGATGAGGCCGAAGGTTCTTGTCTGGTGCGTGATCACACACGCACAGCCCTGATCGGCTGAGCGCTACGCACCCTTGTCGCCGTTCTTGGGTGGTTCCGTCGGTGGGAGTCCTTGCGAGATCATCGGCTCCTCTCGCCACCACTGGCTGTCCTCCGCGGCAGCGCAGCGTACGGGCCACGGTCCGTCGGCATCTCCTCTTTCTCCTCCACTGGTCCCGGCGGTCCCTGACCGCTGCTCGAATCCACGTTTCACAGATCTCTCGGAACCGTTCATATCCGTGCGCTTGGATGGGAGGGGGCGGACTGACTGGGAGCATGCCCTCTGAGGGCACGGGAAAGAAAGAGGAGCAACGGGGGAGGTGGTGGAGGGGGGCGAGTGGAGAGGAGGAGGAGGGAGGGACGGAGAATGAGAATGAATGAAAAGGCAAGGAGGAGGCAAGGAGAGGGAAGGAGGGGAGGAAGGGGAAAGAGGAGGAGGAGGGAGAGGAGGAGGAGAGGGGAGGAAGGAGGAGGAAGGAAGAGTAGGAGGAGGATAGGAGTGGTAGGAGGAGAGAGAAGGACGGAAGGAGGAGGAGGAGGAGGAGGAGGACCCCCCCCCCGCCCACACCTTCCAACGGCAGGTCCGTGCCGCGTCGGCGTGTCGGCGACCCCAGCGCGGGCGCTCACAGTGTCCGAAGCCGCCAGTGGTCCAGGAAGCGGCCGGCGGCGAACGATCGGCGCCATCGGAGCCCCGCGATCGTGGAAGGGTCGTCGTCGTCGTTGTCCTCCTCCTCCTCCTGCTCCTCCTCCTCCTCCTCCTCCTCCACCATCTCCTCTTCGTCCTCCTCCTCCTCTTTCTCCTCCTCCTTCTCCCCCTCGGCCTCCTCCCCTCCTCCTCCTCCTCCTCCTCCTCCTCCTCCCTGGGGCCCCCATCTTTGAACCGCCGCCTCCCTGGGGGCCCCATCTTTGAACCGTCGCGCGCGCCGCCGCCATCGGAACCCCGCGAACGCTCCTGTAGACTTTCCGTCGAAGGGTCCTGCGTATCGCAGGGCGTGGCAGGCGTGGCCCTGCCACCCACGCCACAGCCGCGTCGCAGGCTCCTACGTCCTACACGGCAGTAGTGGTAGGACCAGAGCGGTAGCAGCAAGTCAGCGTGCAAGGCGACGCGACACGAACCTGTCGCACATCTCCGAGGAAGGAGGGGCGAGGCCACCACGACCGGGGCGGGGCACCTCCAGCGGGGGGGTCCACGATGCCCCCCAGAGCCGGGGGATGGGGGGCGTCGCGAGCGACACGGGGGGGCCACGCCACCATAAAGGCCCCTCCCTGGCGCCTCGCGCGGGTCGTGGCTCTGGCGACCTTCCCTGCTCCTCCGCTCGGCCTGCCAGGAAGCTGTGCGTGGGCACGGCGCGGCCGGCCCGGGCGGCGGCGGAGCGCACAGCTGGCCAGGCGCCGTTCTGGCGCTCGGGTCTCCTGAGGCCGGTGCAGGCCAGGCCTCCGCGCGCGCGTGGCTTCCGGATGCCCCGCACGTGATTCCAGCCGCGTGCGTGCTCCAGCTGCCTGGCGCACCTCCTCGGGAGCCAGGGGCCAGGAGACGCCTCCGAGTCACAAGGGCGCAGGCCTCGAGTCCTCTTCCCTGTCCTCTTCTTCGTCTTTCTCCTCGTCCTCCTCCTCCTGTCGTATGCTCGTCTCCTCATGCCTCCTCCTCATCCCTCCTCCTCCTCCTCCTCCTCCTCCTCATCCTCCTCCTCCTCCTCCTCCTCCTCCTCCTCCTCCTCCTCCTCCTGCACTGCCCCCCGTTGGTCTCGCCCACTCGGGCGGCAGGGGCTGGCGCAGCTGCACGACCTGCGGAACGGCTGAGGGCGCGGGGGCAGCGCCGGCGGCGGCGCGCGCGGCGGACCTGCCGATGCGCCCCGGGAGGCGACGAGAAAAGGAAGGGCAAGGAGGAGGGGGGCAGGAGGCGGAGCAGCAGGAAGAAGGGAGGGGGGGGGAGGATCGGCGAAGCATGAGGAAAGGGGCATGAGGAGGAGGAAGAGAGGGAAGGAGGAGGAGGAGGAGGAGGAGGAGGAGGAGGAGGAGGAGGAGGAGGAGGAGGAGGAGGAGGAGGAGGAGGAGGAGGAGGAGGAGGAGGAGGAGGAGGAGGAGGAGGAGGAGGAGGAGGAGGAGGAGGACCGTTTGACCTTTCCGCTGATGGGCTCCCTGCGTGCCAGCTCGGACCCACCCCACAGATCAGAGACAAGAAAACTGAATGCCATATTGATACACTTGAGGGGCAATATCTTGTTGATCCTTTTGACATTGCCCTGCCCCGTGGCCGAGATGGGAGGGCAGGGCTCTGCAAGTTTGACAGTCTGCTTGATATAGTCATCGCCGCAGCTCCTGCAAAAGACGACTCCCCTGTACACATTAAGAGAATGGGAGCCGCGGCATCCGCTCTCGAAGGGATGCAAAACAGCGGCCCCGCAAGGGCCCTGGCCTCCAGCAGCGGTCCCAGTCGACGACCCACTCTTCCCAACCGGACCCAACACCAGAGAGATGTCCAGGGCAAGCCGCGGGGAAACAAACATTAGAAACAGCAATTGGCGGGTTTCCATTGGAAGGCGGGACACTTACTCTCGCAAGCCTGGCACTTGTGTTGCGTGCCGACTTTAACAATGCTGCGGCCAGCTCCAAGGAGCCTCTGCTTCTTGCTTCCGCCGCTGCTCAAACTGCTGCGCTGCCTGTGCATCTCTCGGCCGAGGCGCTCCTCTCTCTCTCACGAGGGCACGTGGGCGCAGCACGCCCGGCTACAGCCAGGCGTCTTTCCCAACACCGGCATGCGGTGAACAGTCGTAGCCTCGACGCACCTCACCACAGAGGCTGGGACGCCCCCCCCCCGCACGCAGCCTCCCCTTCACGGGCGTCGGCCAGCGCATTTACCACAAGGCAACAGGCGTCTGGTCTTGCCCATGGACGGGCATCGTGTGCTTGCGTTCGCTGGGGAAAAAACAACAACTGGCGTCTGGTCGGGTCTCTCTGAGTTGCTCTCTCTGTGGGACGTGGTGGGATCCAGGTGCCTCTTCCGCGCTGCTGGGGGAACTTCCGAGCAGGTCCCAGACAACTTGCCAGAGGTCGAACATGCATGACTCGCTGACTGCAACTCCTTGCCGACGGAATGCAGCAAGGATCGGCTTGGAATCGCAGCCAAAGGCGATGCCATCTCCAGTGAACTTCAACAGCTGAGTGACGGCATGTAACTCAGCCCTAGGGAAACTTTGATGGGGCCCTGGGAGCGTACCACATGAACTCCGGCGTTCTCCAGGGATCCGTGCTCAAGGTGAACGGCAGCCCAACCGCACCTTCTAATCCTCCAGTCGTTGGCATTCTCTTCTCCAGAGCCGTTGGTCCCGAAGAAACCTCCAGAAATGGGAACCCCACTTTCGACAGCTTCTAGCAAACTGCCCCAGGCCCAAGCATTGTTTGTCAACAGTGACATCCATGGCCCATCCTTTGGGGACCAAACTTCGAGCCCCAAATCAGTCAGATTTTTGATGAGCTTCTCGACAACCATCTTTCATGTGAGTAGTTTGCTCGATGGCGGCGGCTTCAATGTCAGCATTACACCTGCATTTCCAGAAGTGGTGATGCGAGTCTTCAAGCGCAACTCCACATTAGGAATATATTCCATACTATGAATAGCCGTATTTTGTTGAGTCTCGCCCCTGACCGCTGCGCACTGAAGACGTTGTTGGTGAGAAGACCCACGCCTTCCCGAGCATTTTCTTTCTGCAGCTGCTTCCTAACTTTACGACAGGTGGTGAAGTCGACTCCACCTTGCAATCCGCTGCCACAACCATGCTGGTTCGCTTTGTGCCACTGCAGTGTACCAACAGCTTGTGTCACGACATTCCACAGGTGAAACTTGACATACCTACGATCAGTGCGCAGCGCCATTTGATGGGGCCACTGGGGTCCCCTCCGAGCCCAATAGTAGTAGCCACCACAGCCCCAATGGGGCCTCGAACATACCTCCACACATTGGCTCCAGCGTTCGCAAGTTTGTCTTCAACAGTACCCCACGCCTCCATCACACCAACCTTGGTTTTATCATCAGTCTTAATCCAGAGCCTGCTTCACTCGAATAGCTGTCCATACCGCAGTGTACGTATAACCAGGGCCGCCTTGCGCATCATCACCTGGCAAGCAAGCAATGACGTAGCACAGGCACCTGCACTCCAGCAGGGTGGGCAGCCTTGCATCTGATGCGACCAGGCCCCGACAGCGAGCACTGTCGGCCTGAACGGTTTCCTAATTGTCTGATTCATGCCGGCCAAGAAGTTCACCTTCTTGGATCTCCCAGTGTCAAGCAGTGGCGAAGCGTCCCGGCTCGCCTATAGTACCCCACCAAACAATGTTCTAAGAACCTTTTGTGGTTCCCACGAAATTTTCTTAGAACATTTCTAAGAACATTTCGTGATATGACTATAGGAATGCCGGGACGGTCGGTCCCTGCTCAAAAGTGGTTTCTTGCCCTCTCTGCTGCACTCTCCACTTGGCCCTCCTCCTTCCCAGCAGCGGTGCCAACTCCCGTGTCCTTCCACGGCGTTGGCCAAGTCCAGGGGCTTGGTATCGCTTGGGACGTGTGCACTCTTTCTCGGCGGGGATTCTTCTGGAGCACCCTGGATCCTCCTGCGAGAAAACACCACGCGCGAAACCGAACAGAAGCACAGGGAATGGACGTCCGAGCGATCGCCAGGGGGGGAGGTGAGCACGCCGACGGAGGTGCTGGAGGGGTCGCTCGAGCGAGCGGGCGGACAGCAGCGGCGCAGGACTTCGTCTGCAGGCCACCGCCTCTCGCGCGGACCTCCTGGCGGCACGCAGCCAAAGCGGGCTGCACCAGCACTCGACACGTGCGCTCGGATGCGCCTTGCGCGCTCCGGGTCAGGTCACCGGCGCAGGCAGACAGGAGTGCTCTCGGAATCCGAGCGTGCGCATGTCCCAACAGACCGCGCGCAGCATGCCACCCACGGGAGCGATCGGAAACAGCTCGCCAGAATAGACACCCCGGCCTCCAACACCGACGACCCTGTATTGGCTACATCAAGCACGCGAGGGGAGGCGTGAGTTCGAGCCAGCGCCAGCGCACGACGAAGAATATGCCAGCTTTCTGGATTCCTCCATCCTGCACTCTCGCAGCTCAGGGGAGGTTTGGCTAGCCAATCAGCCAAGACATTTGCCTGCACAGGGTCAGCTAAGGGCCCTAGGCGCTGGTGGACTTCAGCAGCTCGTCGAGCCAGCGTGCTCCTGAGGGATCGCAGGCGGTCCATGGCGCATCTCCTCAGGAAAGTGGCCAGATCATAGATCCTGGCAGAGACGCAAGACCAAAACGCCAACTCTGGACACCCGAAACGTTGTTTCATGTTCTACTTCGGGGAAAGAGGACAACGCTGAACTCGACCCCCGTCCCCCCCCACTCCCCCTTAACTCCGCATTAGGGTCCGTTTTCGGCCATCTCTGGAATCGGGAAGTTCTCGGCAACCTAAGACATATTCAGATACCTTTCACACAGGGCTCCTGGATCACGAACCTGATGGAAGTGATGAAATGCTTCATACAGTTCACTGGGGACAACTAGTGCTGGAAGACCATGCATCTCAGCTCGCTGAATTTGGTAATGCCAGGATTCGTCAGGGCCCTGGTATCGTTGACAAGGTACTGGTTTAGCTCGCGTCCAAACTTGCGAACGAAGTGCTGCACGCTCAATTTGCACATGCTGGCAATCGTGAGTGTTAAAAGGAGCATCCGGGTCGGCCTTCAGAGTCACTTAGAAACCTGAGCGTGTGAGACATTTCTGCATAATCAATGTTACTACCTTTCCTCTGCCACATGTAAGCCCCACGTCAGAATCTTGCACCACTCCAAAATGAGTAAGCTCACAGAACCCACATTTGTGCAGTGCCAACGGTTCAAACTTATGACCGTCGAAGAGGACCCAGGGGACTTCCAGCATGCCCACATGTGCCCACGAACTCGGCAATCTCCGAAGGCCTCCTGGCGTTGGCCTCATTGACATTTTACCCAGAAGTCATGTAGCACACTCCAAACGCGAATTGAACATTCTGGGCTTTCTACTTCCAGGAAGAACCACGACTCCCGAGCTCCCAGATCGTTAGCACCTCCCCAAACGCCTCTGAGAAACCTCTTACGGTAAATTCTTTTCGGCGCAACAGATCCAACGCCACCGTGGTTTTCTCCTCCAGGGAAGGGCAGCGCTGGCATCAGATGGGATCTCCAGCCCATCTGTCCACACTGTCTGGCATTTTGCACGTTCTCCTCCCCAAAGTGATGCTCGGCAAAGAAGAACAAATCAGTAGTCTCGATCGACTGTGCAACCCAGCCTTTCGCCATCTCCGGCCACCTACTGAGATTGGCACATTTGCCGTCAGTTTCCCCACGTTAGACACATCGATTGCGGCATCCTTCTGGGAACGCTTCTGACTCAATGCCTGCAACGCACTCTAAGCTCTTGGCCCCCCTCTGGTAGAAGGCAGAGGAGGACAAGGTACCGATGCCGCTACCCTTTGCCTGTTTTTCATTTGTTTCGGCCTCCTGGGAGGCACTCGTCGCCACCGCTGGATTTGCATCGAAAGTCTAGCCTGAACGTGCCCCAGGAGAGGTCCAGGGAGTAGCAGTAACAGTATCAGCATCTTCTGGTCTCCCCAGGTGCAGCGTCTGCAGGCAGGTCTGTCGACCCACTGATCGCTCCAGCTCCTCTCTGCATGCCTGCGACGCGGCTGCATGCAGCGAGCTGGGCAGTGCGCAGCATCTGCCAGTCGGATCGGGGCATCTGGGTACCATCCGCCAGCTTGCGCAACCCCTCATCGGGAGCTTCACGCCACTTGACCCTAGGCATCGCTTGGACGTGTGCATTTTTCCTTCGGCGAGGACCATGGAGGAGCATCCTTGATCATTTGGCGAAAATGCCACGCACGAAGTGGCACGTGAAAATACGTGACAAAACGACGAATAGCCACGCGAAAGATTTTCCAACATTTCAGAACATGTTCTGACTATTTTTCATTTTTCCTCGAAAATCGGCCTGTAGGGGGACAGGCCCCTCCTAAGCCCACGCCCAGCCTCTCCGGCAGCGAGTCCCGGGGGGGCTGCTTTGACCAGGGACGCGAAGGGACACACGGCGGCACAAAGAGGGCGTGCAGTCGCCCTCTGACTTGCGCGCTCCCCGTTCGCACCTTCTTCGGCGAGCCGAGGGGCGTCCCAAGGGCCCTCCCCCCCTCTTGAGCTTCTCGTGACAGCGGGGAGGCGCAGAGGAGCCCGGAGTCAACCAGGAGGGCCTTCGCTTCGAGGGTGCTCTCTTGGGGCTCTCTCGCCGCGGTTTTGGAGGCGCCTTGGGCTCACTCGGGGTTCTCTTGGGGGCCTTCGGCGCCCTCTTGGGCAGATTCCAGGAGACCATCCGAGGAAACATGAGGGACCGCCATCAAGGCCCTCCCGTCGGACGCCGAAACATCGCCCTCTTTTGGACGCTCCTGAGGTATCTCGGGCTGTCTCGGAGCCCTCCTGGGCCTCCCCTTGAGGCAGCATCTCGGTATCTCAGTGGGAATTCCAGAGCCCATCAGACTATCAGCGAAAGTTCGAAAAGCTCAACATCAACGTAGCACCCCGCAGATGCGGATGAATGAGGGGGCGGTGGGGACATCGGCAGTTTGCGAGACTCTACAGAAGCCCGCCGCAGGCGCCAAAGTTTCATAAATTATGCACGGGGCCCGCCGCAGGCGCCCATTTTTTCGTTGAACCAATGTGGCTAGGTCGCGGGTGGGTCGCGGGTGGGTCGCTGGTGGGTCGCTGGAGGGTCGCGGGGGGGTCGCGCGTGGGTCGCGGGTGGGTCGCGGGTGGGTCGCGGGGGTGGGTCGCGGTTGGGTCGCTGTTGGGTCGCGGATGGGTCGCGGGGTGGGTCGCGGGTGGGTCGCGAGGTGGGTCGCGGGTGGGTCGCGGTGGGTCGCAGTGGTTCGCGGGGTGGGTCGCGGGTGGGTCGCGGGGTGGGTCCTGGGGTGGGTCCCGGGGTGGGTCGCGGGGTGGGTCGCGGGTGGGTCGCGGGTGGGACGACGACAACAAACAACAAACAAACAAGCAAACAAACAAACAAACAACAAACAACAATGCAACAAGCAGAATCCTCACCACGGATCCCCACTTCAGCCACGCACCCAGGGACAATGAATGACCGTTCGGTCCCCTCATTCTGATAAACAGCTATAGTAGGTTGCTGAAGGATTTCGGCGGGAAATCCTAGGGAAGCTTCGTAGCTCTGTGGGGCCTCCTCGCAGGCATACTCTCGCCTCTAGGAGGCACGTTGGACGCCATGCCACTCCAAGTTGGCACATGTTGTGCCACATCTTGGAGTATCATGGCCATCTTGGAGCTATCTTGACTATCTTGAGCTCAAACGGATCCTCGGACGCCTCGTTCCCCCCCGTTCCCGTCCAGACCCAGTGGAGGGACTTCACTAATTGAACGGATCAGCACCTCCAATCGCACCTCGGCCACAAGACCGGTGTTTCACGCACCCGTCTTGGCCGCGGCAAGGCAAGACGAGGCGAGACGGTCTCCAAGATAGCCGCCAAGACGGCACGCGATGGTCCAAGATGGCTTCCAAGTGGCCAAGTGGCCTGCAGGCAGACCGTCCACAAGACGTCGCTAGTTGTCCATAGAGCATAGAGCTACTTGAGGGTGGGCCCAAGGAGGCCAAACCAGAACCTGGTGTTTTCCAATGATGGATGCCTTCTCGCCTTCTAGCGTCCGATAGGATTGTAAGGCCCAAGGACGCTCCCAAGATCGCCCAAGAGAGGCCCCAGAAGGCCCATCACGGGCCGAAGACGGGCCCAGATGTACCCAGGAGGGCCCCAGAGCACCCCAGCCAAGAGGGCCCCAGAAGGGCTCTAAATCGCGAAAGTCCAACAAGACCACCTGTGATTGACGCCGCGCTGGTCGCAAGACGCCCGGGGGAGGGCTCCTGCAGCTCCATGAAGCAAGCCCCAACAGAGCCACCAAAGTGCCCGAGCAGAGCCCCAACAAGACCCCAAGACAACCCAAGAACGACTCGAAACGGCCCCAAGAGGCCCCCCCCACCGCTCCAATCCGAGGCTCCGCCAACAACAAGGATTGCCAGATTGCCATCCGCATCCAGCCCACGGGCGCGGGGAGGGGGGGGGGAAGGAGGGCTGATATTTTGGTCGATGCGTGCGCCTTCCCAGAAAGCTGCACCAGCAACACATCTCTTGAGCACCACGCCCTCGCGGGCAGACTGCAGTCACGGGAGGATCGCGCGAGCACCGCGCCTCGCCCTCGCCTCGGAGGGCGGAGGGGTGCCGAGCCGAACCTGTTTGGGACACCCCGCCTGCTGGCTGTGCGTCGGAGAGGGGTGGGTTCCCAGACATGCTCGCGTCGTGAATACAACACTGCTGGAGGTTTGGGCCGTTTTCGGCCTCCGGGGGCCCTCGCCAGGCCCTGGGGCCGTCAAAACGCGACCCGCGATGAAAAGCCGGCCTTGGGGAACTGGTCAGGACTTCTGGGGGCCCCGATGGAAAAGTTCAGGACATCGCATGTTTGCGTTTTAGTTCCCTACCTAGGCTCTGTCTAGAAGGGTTCTTACTCTGTGGGCTTAAAGGGGCCGGGCAGTGTAAAGCGCCCCGGGCGGTTCCCCCAGGATCCGCCCCGCGGTTCCCCCAGTTGCGTCCCCTTAGCTTAGCGTTGCTTATCTCGTCTTAGCTTAGCTTATTTCATCTTAGCTTAGCTTCATCTTAGCTCATGTTTATCTTAGCTTAGCTTACCTTCATCTTAGCTGTGCTGAGCTTTAGCATCGCAGAGCACAGCATAGCATAGCATAGCGTAGTATAGCATAGCGCAGCACATCATATCATATCATAGCCCAGCATAGCATAGCATAGCATAGCGCAGCAGAGCATAGCATAGCATAGCACAGCGCAGCACAGTACAGCACAGCATAGCGCAGCGCAGCATAGCATAGCAGAGCAGAGCAGAGCATAGCATAGCCTGGCATCGCATAGCGCAGCTTAGCATAGCATATCATAGCATAGCATAGCATAGCATAGCATAGCATAGCGCAGCATAGCACAGCGCAGCATGACATAACATAGCATAGCATAGCATATCATAATATATCGCGACATAGCATACCATAACATAGCATAGCATAGCATAGCGCAGCATAACATGGCATAGCATAGCATAGCATAGCATAGCAACTAATGCTGATGTTCTAGGGGCTCCAACTTCTAGGTAGGGTCGCACTGAGGTAATCTTCAAAGGATGGTGAAGATGGCAATGGTCCCACGGGCCCCCAAACGTTTCGCCTATTCGGGATGGCGTCATTTCGGGGAACGTCACTCACGGGGGGGGGGGGGGCCAGGGCCATACGCACTGACCACGTGCGCGCGCACTATTTTGGGGGGTCGTGGGCGAGATTGGCCGTCGGGGGACGGGCTTGGAGCCTCCAGTGAGCGCGCACACTTAGGCGTTTGCTGATGTGCTGTTGTCCGCTTGCTTCTCTGCTGCCGCCGCTGCCGCAGCGACCCGCGCAGCGTCGCTGCAGGAGCTCGCCTGCGCGCCTCGTGGCCCAAAAAACCGGCTTCAGGCCAAAGGCTTTCCTCGCCTCCGCGCGGCCTGGCCAGCATGGCATGGCCTGCCGCGTGGCGCATGTCGTGCTGCAAGACCCCGGCGCAGCAGGAACCGCGGGCGGAGGCAGGAGGGGGAAGGGAGGAGGAGGAGGAGGAGGAGGAGGAGGAGGAGGAGGAGGAGGAGGAGGAGGAGGAGGAAGGAGGAGGCGGAGGAGGAGGAGGAGGAGGAGGAGGAGGAGGAGGGGAGGAGGAGGGAGGGAGGGGAGAGCAGGAGGGAGGGAGGGAGAGGAGGAGGAGGAGGACGCGGAGGAGGAGGAGGAGGAGGAGGAGGAGGAGGAGGAGGAGGAGGAGCCCGAAGAGGCGGGCGGAGGAGGGAAGGCAGGGAGGAGCGACGACGGAGGCAGGAGGGCGGCGGGAGGGCGAAAGAGCCCGGGAGGATGGGCCTCAGAACGGGGGGTGGGGGGCGATAGAGGGCGAGCAGGGAGGAACTACCAGGGAGGCCAGAAGGGGGGAGGGAGGAACGACGGAGAAGGAACTACGAGGGAGGAACTACGCCAGAAGGGGGGAGGAGCGAGGAGGGAGGAACGACGGGGAAGGAGGACCGAGGAGGATAGGGGCGCCGCCGCCAAGTCCTCCCCTGTCCGCCGGGCCCCCCCTCCCCTGTCCTGCCTGCTGCTGCGCCACGCGCCCTCGTGGCCCCTTCTGAGGGCCTCCTTCTCCTCCTCCTCCTCCTCCTCCGCCTCCTCCTCTTCCTCCTCCTTCCTCCTCCTCCTCCTCCCCTCCTCCTCCTCTCCGCCTCCTCCTCCTCTTCCTCCTTTTCCTCCTCTTCCACCTC
>CAUYUJ010018373.1:159209-164209 GCA_963575745.1 Prorocentrum cordatum | reverse complement strand
CGGTTCTCGCTTCAGCGTTGAGCATCTGTTTTCCGGAAGTTGCGCTCCAGCTTGGGGGCGGCGCACATTTTTCGCTCCACATTTTTCGCTCAACAGTTCATCCGCGATGGGTAGCTTGCGAGTGCGCGAAATGACGCTAGCGCCGTGCAGAGTTCACATGAACCCGCTGGGTAGCGGCGCATATGTTGCTCGCCTGGTCGTCGGAAGCGGGTCGCGCGCGAACATGTCACTTTGGCCGACGCGATGCGGAGATATCGTTTCAAAGTTGACGGTCCCTCGCGGGCTTCGGCATGCTTTGCTTTCGCCAATCCATTTGGGAATGTGGCTGCGCGCGAAAGAGGCCGAGTGGTGTCGTTGCCGGAGTGCCTCGCCGAAGAGAGTCCACCGCCATCGAGCTGACCTCGAGCTGCTGCTCGCCGCCCCCTCTTGCATTCCAGGAGCGCGCCGTGCGCAACGTCGGGCACCCCGCCGAGGTGCCGCGTCGGCACCGCGCGGGGCTCGACGGACCCCTGCTCTTGGCATCGCTCGGACGTGTGCTTTTTTTCTTCGGCAAGGAGCATCGAGGAGCATCCTTGATCGTTTGGCGAAAAAACCACGCACGAAACCGGAAAGTGCACAGGGAGTGGACGTCCGAGCGATGGCCAGCGGGGGCGCGCGCCAGTCTCAAGATCCAGCTGCGCTGGCACTGATCAGCATGCTGTGGACGGGGAGTGTCGGGGGGGGGGGCGGGTCCACTGAGTAGCTCGTGCTGGCTAGCTGGACCCTCCCCGCACTCCTCCCCCGCCTCCCGCTCTCCCCCTCCTCCCCCTCTTCCGCCTCCCCCTCCTCGCTCATCTTAATCCTCCCCCTCCTCCCGTTCCTCCTCGTTCCTCGTCCTCTTTCTCCTCACCCTCCTCTTTCTCCTCACCCTCCTCCTCCTCCTCCTCCTTCTCGCCCTCCTTCCTCTCGTCCTCCTCCTCTCCCCTCCATCCACGTCCGCAATGCGCCCCTGTCCCTCCCATTCCCACTGCCCAGAGCTTTCCGCGGAGCGGCAGGAGTCGGAGACCATCGGTCACGGCCTGACCAGCGGCGAGGGTCAGGACCCGCAGCGGGGGGACGAGGGGAGGGAGAGCTGGCAGTGTGGGGGCGGGGAGGGGGAGAAAGGGGGGGGAGGGTCCCCCCCTCTTTCTTCCTTGCCTACCTTGTCCTCCTCCTCCTCCTCCTCCTCCTCCTCCTCCTCCTCCTCCTCCTCCTCCTCTTCCTCCTCCTCCTCCTCCTCCCCTTCCGCCTTCCGCCCCCTCCTGACGGAGGTGGCGGAGGCTTCCCGCCCAGCCGGGCCCCTGCCCGGGTCGGTCTGCGCCGCACGGCCATGCTTATTCTGGCCCCCGCCCGCCTCCGCTCCCGCCGGCTCCCGGGCCTCCGCTCCGCCTGGCCTCCCCGAGGGCCCCGTGGGGTGCCCGGTCGGCCGGCGCCGATCTCCCTCCTCCATGGGGCAGGCCGCGACAGCTCGCGGCGCGAAAGCTCGCGGAGCGAAAGCCGCGGAGCGAAAGCCATGCCGCGAAAGCCGCGGCGCGAAAGCTCGCGGCGCGAAAGCTCGCGGAGCGAAAGCTCGCGGAGCGAGGGGCAGGCCAGGCCGCGGAGCGGAGGCTCGCGGCGTCGGCAACGGCGGGCCGGCCGCTGCCGGGCTCTCCCGCCCTTCTTTGGGGGGCGGGCGCGCGCGGCGGAGCGGAGGTATCGCGGCGTCGGCGCCGCGCGGGGCGGCGCCCGCCCGCCCCGTCGCGCCCGTGGCCGGGCAGAGGGGAGCACCTCCCAGACATCGGGCGTCTCGAAAAAATCGAGACGCCGGTTTTTCATCGTTTTCGGCCTCTCGGGGCCCTCGCCGGGCCTCGGGACCGTCAAAAAACGACTCGTGATGAAAAACCAGTCCCAGGGAAGTGGTCGGGAGGTCGGGGGCCCGCGTCTCGAAAAAATCGAGACGTCGGATGTCTGGGAAGGTGGTGCCGGATTGAAGTCGGGCCTGTCCCTCTACAGGGGGAATGTTCAAACATAGTCAAAACATGGTCGGGGGGCGATGGGGCGATGTTTATAGCATGTTTTAGTTTTTTTGAACGTATTGTTTGACTATTTCTTGCTTTCGTCCAAAATCCGCCTGTAGAAGATATTCCCGACCTAATGCTGGATGGGGGAGGCGCGCCGATGGGTCGGGCGCGGCTGGCCCGCGAGGGAGAAGCGCAAGACGAGCGGGCGGGCGGCGCGATGTCCCTCCTGCTCCTCCCCCGCTTCCCTCTCCATCTTGTCCCCTTCGCACTCCGCGATTCCTTGTCCTTCCCCGATTCGCCGGTTCTGGCCCACCACACGTCGGCGCGACACGCTATTCGAGTAGGGGATCGACTACATAATGGATTTACCCCAAAATTGATTCTCCATCGAATCTACGGCGAAAATCTAGAATGTTCAGAAATCTACTGGGACTTCTGCATATTTTTCTCAGATTCGACGAGAAACCAATTTTGGGGTAAATCAATTCTGTAGTCGATCCCCTACTCGAGCTATCCGCGTCCCAGTCCGAGCCTCCCCGCCCCGCGGAGCGGAGCGGCACGCCATCCACTCGCAAGGCATAGCGTGTCGCCAGGGCCGCCGCGGCGACACGCTAACAGCTAACCAAAAGTTCCCGAACGTACAGTCGGGGCGCCGACTCAGGAACCGTTCCTTATCTAGGGTTCCTTAGGTCAACGCCCCGACGGTAGCTGGGAAGTGGTTCGTGTCATCACGGTGTGCGTTTTCGCTGGCGGGCTGCCGCCCGACGCCACACCGCGCAGCCCCGGGAGCGCGCCCCGCGTGGGGGTCGCCCGGTCGCCCCTCTCCGCGCAGGCGCGGCTGTCTCTGCCCCTGGCGCCCCAGACGTGGGGCTGGCTGCCGGGGGGGGGCCTCCCCGCGGGCGGCTTGCCCCGCGGTGGCGCCTGACTGCCCCGCGCCGACGGCAAGCGCTGCACGCACCTCGCCTGGCCTTACAGCCCACCCGCACAACCCAGACATCGGGCGTCTCGAGAAAATCGAGACGCAGGGCCTCTCGGGGCCCTCGCCGGGCCTCGGGACCGTCAAAAAACGGCTCGGGATGAAAAACCGGTCCCAGGGAAGTGGTCGGGAGGTCGGGGGCCCGCGTCTCGAAGAAATCGAGACGTCGGATGTCTGGGCTCCCTCGCATCCTTGCCTCATCGGCCCAGCCTTGGCCACTTTCGTTGGCCGCGCCCCGCTCGAGAAGCTTCGAGGTGGGCTTCCAGGGCCTCTGCGCCCTCCTCGCGCGTCCTTGTGCCACGGGCTGCCCGGCTGTGCTCAGGTTTCCGGTGCCTGAGGCCGCCTGCGCGCGCCAACCCTGGCCTCCCTGCCCCCCCCCAGACATGAAAGCGTCGTCAAAATCGGGGGTGGACAGACTTCCTACCCTGACACGTCGATTAAGGAATTGGCCGTTTTCGGTTCGCGAGAGGGCGTCGCGGCCGTCACTTTTGCGGGTCCAGGTCCGTCGGTTTCGGTCCCAGGTCGTTGTCACTAAGGGGAGGTTTACTAAAGGGAGGTTTGTCCACCGCCGAAAAAAGTCAGGACGGCAAGTGTTTCGCTACTTTCAGACCCTGGGGGCCCCTCCCGGGCCTCGGGACCGTCACGAAAAACGGCCCAGGATGGAACCCCGGCCCCCGGGGAAAGGGTCGGGACTCCCGGGGACGCCGTCCTGAAAAAGGCAGGGCGCCGCGCGTCTGGGCCTCCTCCTCCGCGGCCGCCCGTGCTTTCCGCCCGCCCTGTGGTGCGGCCCGCGGGCTCTGCAGCTCGAGCGCCCGCGTCCGCCGGCGCTGCCCACCCCAGACGTGCGGCGTCCCCAGAGACTCCACGCACTGAAAAAATCAGGACGGAGGGTTTTTCTCGTTTTTCGGCCTCGAGGGGCCCTCGCCGGGCCCCAGGGCCGTCAACAAAACGACTCAGGATGAGAAGCCGGTCCCGGGGAAGGGGTCGAGACTCCTGCAGGGGACCCCGCATCGAAAAAATCACGACATCGGATCTCTGGGTCCTGATTTTTTCAGGACGGCGTCCCCGGAAGTCCCGACCCTTTCCCTGGGGCCGGTTTGTCATCCTGGGTCGTGTTTTGACGGTCCCGGGGGCCGGCGAGGGCCCCCAGGGGCCGAAAGTAGCGAAAAAAACTTCCGTCCTGATTTTTGCCCGACGCGATCGTGTCTGGGACATGAAGACCTGGGGGGGGGGCGGATCTCGACTGCTTGCTGTCCTGGAAGCTGGCCCTGGAGGTCGGCGCAGGCGGATCTCGACTGCTTGCTGTCCTGGAAGCTGGCCCTGGAGGTCGGCGCAGGGCGGCAGCGACCCCGGCTCTTCGCCCCGGCGCAGGGCGGCGTGCCTCCACAGGCGCAGGGCGGCGTGTCTCCACAGGCGCGGGGCCGGGAAACGTCGCTCAGCCCAGGGCTTTGCGCTGCCAGTTGGGGCCCAGGGCGGGCTTCCTATAATTATGTGCAGAGGGCCGACGTGCTGATGTTTCCATCGCGGGGTCCCTGGGACTCTCGGCCCTTTCCTCGAGGCCGGCTTTCCGGTCCCTCCCGCCTCCCCCTTCCCTCCTCTCCCCGTGCCTTTTCCTCGCCCCCTGTGCCCCATCCTTTCCTGGCCGCCGGAGCGAAAGCTCGAAGCGTCACCCCGCTCATCTCCCCCTCGCGACGGCGGAGGCTCCGCAGCGCACCGCGCACCCTTCTGGGGGAGGGCATGGCTTCGACGGGCGCCCGCTGTTCCCCCCATCCTCCGATCCCCGCCAAGATACCCAGACATCGGGCGTCTCGAAAAAAATCGAGACGCAGGTTTTTCATAGTTTTCGGCCTCTCGGGGCCCTCGCCGGGCCTCGGGACGGTCAAAAAACTATTCGTGATGAAAAACCAGTCCCAGGGAAGTGGTCGGGAGGTCGGGGGCCCGCGTCTCGAAAAAATCGAGACGGCGGATGTCTGGGTACACGCGACGTTTTTTTTGTAGTTCGCCAT
>CAUYUJ010018373.1:126709-154209 GCA_963575745.1 Prorocentrum cordatum | reverse complement strand
GGCTCGCGAATCTACGTTTGCGCGCCCCAGAAAGAATCGCAGAGAGGCAGGACGGGAAAAGTTCAAACAAGTGTTCAGTTTCGTTGTTTTACGGTCGTGCTCTCCATCCCCGTAAGTGTGGCGCAAGTTCAGACAGCTGGGTTCTCGTCAGAAGCTTCGCGGAAATCCCAGGCGAGAATGTCATTTTGAAGCGGAGCCGTTGTCCATCCATGAGATGGCTACACACGTTGGATTCACGTGCCAGTGAATTTGGGGACACTCCAGCGAGAGCCTTATTTTGAAAGGGAGCCGTCCTGGATCGATTTCCTTACATTTGCGACGCTGAGCAAGTTGCAGGCGCGAGCCCCATGTTGAAAACGGCTCGTCCTCCACCTGTGCAGCCCTTGCACAAGCTGGAATGCCGGTTCGTAGAATGTTAGGACCCCCCAAACGAGAGGTGTATTTTGAAACCGCCAGTCGTTCATTGTTGTAATTGTTGGGAGTTTCGATAATGCGCGGCGCTACGGCGAGAGCCGCATTCAAATACAAAACCATAGCAAAGCAACAACAACAACAACAACAACAACGCCAACAACAATAATAATAACAACAACAACAACAACATCATCAACAACAACAACAGCAACAACAACAACACCAACAACAACAAAACAACAACAACAACAACAACAACAATCATTTTACCCGAACGCTCAGTGTTCTCACCAGTGCCAGGGTTTTCATGCGACGCGAGACAATACCCCCACTTCGTGGGGGGGCAGTTCAAGCTCTACCAAATATCCAAACGACTCTTCGCGACCACCCAAACCCAGCTTCCCGCCCTATGACGTTGGGACACTTCACTTCGTGGCGTGCGGACGACCGTGGCTACTACACTGGCGTGGGGTACACACCCACAGAACTTGGTCACTTATTCGGGGCGCGCGTGTGCCCAGCATCCTGCAATTGTGACATACAATACATGACACAGACAGACAGAGAGAGAGACAGAGAGCAGACAGAGAGAGAGACAGAGAGAGCGGAGTTGGTCACATTTTTGGGGCAAGTTCCTGAGATCGTCGTGTTTTTTGTTGGTCTTGCGCGCGCGAATGTCCACTTTATTTTTTTTTTGCAAGGGAGTATTGAAATTTGATTATGTTAGAACAAGAAAAAGTAGCTCGCGCGAGCTCATGTAACATAAATGTTGAAAAACCATTGGTTTTGTGGGAGTCGGACAGCGCGCGCGGGATGAAATTTGGACATTTTTTTTTGAAAAACCATTGGGTTTTTGATGTTTTTATGTTGAAATCGCTACGAAACCTAAGGTTCTGGAAGGATTTCGTCTTGCGCGCGCGAATGTCCACTGTACCTTATTTTTTGCAAGGGATTATTGAAATTTGATTATGTTAGAACAAGAAAAAGTAGCTCGCGCGAGCTCGTGTAACATAAATGTTGAAAAACCATTGGTTTTGTGGGATTCGGACAGCGCGCGCGGAAGGACATTTTGACAATTTTTTCTTAAAAAACCATTGGGTTTTTGATGTTTTTATGTTAAAATCGCTACGAAACCTAAGGTTTTGGAAGGATTTCGTCTTGCGCGCACGAATGTCCACTTTACCTTATTTTTTGCAAGGGATTCTTGCAATTTGATCAAGTAAGAACAAGAATTTTCATTTTATAGTGTTTTTTGCAAGGGAAAACGGATTACAACAAAACAACCGGATCCGGACACAATCCACTTTTCTGAAGCTTTCGCTAGAAAATGAAGGAAATGAGGCTGCGGCCTAGGTTTTGGAGGGGGGTCGCGCACCAGGGGTCTCAACAATAATATTTCTTTAGAAGTAATAATATTCAACAACAACAACAACAATTACTAGCACGTGGGGACACTCCGTTCTCACCAGTGCCAGGGTTTTCATAGGAGGCGGGCAATACCCCCACTTTGTGGGGGGGCCGGTTCAAGCTCTACCAAATTTCCAAACGACTCTTCGCCACCACCCACACCCAGCTTCCCGCCCTATGACGTTCGGACACTTCACTTCGTGGCATGCGGACGACCGTGGCTACTATTCAGGGCCCCGCGGCCGACGACGACGGCGTGCGCGCGCGAAGAAAAAACAAATGTGTCCCGCATGGTATTATTTGACAGGGATGATGGCCCTGGCAGGTGCGCAACCGTTGTTGCAGAAGTTCGAAAAAGTTGCTCGCAAAAGCCCGTTTGACAGAAATGTTTAAAAAGTGTTGGGTTTCCTACGAATCCGCAAGAGCGCGCGGGATGAAATTTTGACATTTTTTTTTTTTTTGAAAAACCATTGGTTTTTTGATGTTTTTATGTTAAAATCGCTACGAAAACTAAGGTTTTGGAAGGATTTCGTCTTGCGCGCGCGAATGTCCACTTTACCTTATTTTTTGCAAGGGATTCTTGAAATTTGATTATATTAGAACAAGAAATGTCATTTTTAGCTTATTTTTTGCAAGGGAAAACGGATTACAACAAAACAACCGGATCTGGATCACATCGTTTTGCCTGAGGCTTCCTCACGAAAATGATGAAAACGTGGCTGCGGCCTAGGCGCGGCGGGGGGGGCGCGCACCAGGGGGCCCAACAATAATTATTCTTTAGAATTAATAATGTTCAACAACAACAACAACAACAACAACAACAACAACAACAACAACAACAACAACAACAACAACAACAACAACAACAACAACAACAACAACAACAACAACAACAACAACAACAACAACAACAACAACAACAACAACAACAACAACAACAACAGCAGCAGCAGCAGCAACAACAACAACAACAACAACAAACAACGACCGGCGTGTGCGCGGCGCGAAAGGGGAGCGCCTCATTTTGAGCGCGACCAGCCCTCCATCGTCGTAGGTGCTGGCTTTCTCTATCACAGGACGGTAAATCGTAAGGGCTCTCAGTTCTCAAGCGAAGCGCCCAGTCTTGCGTAACGACGCGTCTGGTGGCACGAAGGGGGGGGGGGGCCATCAGGAAAAGAGAAAAGGAAGAGGAGGAGGAGGACGACAACGAGGAGGAGCAGGAGGTGGAGGAGGAGGAGGAGGAGGAGGAGCAGGAAGAGGAGGAGGAGGAGGAGGAGGAGGAGGAACAGGAGGACCAGGAGACCAGGAGGAGGAGGAGGAGGAGGAGCAGCAGGAGGAGCAGGAGGGGGCAAGACGAACGGGGAGGGAGGCAGGGAGCTGGGGGAGGATACCAGAGGGAGGGAGGCGTGGGCGGACTGCTGGCGGTGAGCGGGCAGGGCAGGGGGAGGAGATGATGGAGGCGGGGGGGGGGGGACGAGGAGGAGGAGGGAGATGAGGAGGATGAGGAGGAGGAGGAGGAGGAGGGGCAGGGTCAGGAGGGAGGCAGGAAGCACGGGGAGGATACCAGAGGGGCGGATTGCTGGCGGTGAGCGGGTAGGGCAGGGGGAGGAGATGATGGAGGGGGGGGGGAGGAGTGGGGCGGGAGCGAGGGCACGGGCGGGGAGGCAATAAACGGAGAAAGGGTCGGAAAGGGGAGAGCGTGCGTGGAGGACTCGCCGTGAACAGTCCGGGCCAGCCTCCCTGACTGTTGGCACGGGGCGGTTGGGCGTGCGGGTTGTTTGGTAGCGATGAGGAGGAGGAAGAGGAGGAGCAGGAGGAGGAAGAGCAGGAGGAGGAATAGGAGCAGGAGGAGGAGGAGGAGAAGAGGAGCATGGATGATGATGATGATGATGATGATGATGATGATGATGATGATGATGATGATGATGATGATGATGATGATGATGATGATGATGATGATGATGATGCTGCTGCTGCTGCTGATGCTGATGCTGATGCTGATGCCGATGCCGATGCTGATGCTGATGCTGATGCTGATGCTGATGCTGATGCTGATGCCGATGCTGATGCTGATGCTGATGCTGATGCTGATGCTGATGCTGATGCTGATGCTGATGCTGATGCCGATGCTGATGCTGATGCTGATGCTGATGCTGATGCTGATGCTGATGCTGATGCTGATGCTGCTGATGATGATGATGATGATGAGCAGGAGGAGGAGGAGGGACAGGTTGCAGTTGCCAGGCTGCGGTGCGCCACGCTGCGTGCAGCCCCCCGACTCCAGAGCTGGCGCGGGTGCGAAGCGTAGCGGATATGCGGCACGCTCATGCGTACTGTTATTTTCGTCGCATGTTTCCTGTTTGTCGTCTCTTTCCTCGTTGGCGCGTGCACGTGCTTAAACATGATGTGGAAGCCTGTCTGGCACTCACGTCCACTCCACGGGCTGGTACCCAGTTCGGCGGCCTGGACTGGCGCAAGGCCCTTCGTGTCTTCGCTAAATCCATGCTGCTTATTCAATTGAACGCCCCTGAGGGGGCAGATACCGCCGCCCCACCTTTTTTGGATCGTGGGTTTTTGGGGAGGGACGTGGAGACCTTGGGAGGGTGGGCGGAGGAACGGGAAGACAATTGGAACGATCCGAGAGGGCGGGAGGGGGCAAGGCCCCTCGCGGTTTCGCTCGACTGGTGCTGACTATTCCATCGCGCTCGTTCCGCCGGTCCATCCTGCACGCAGTGTTCAGTGGCCGTCGGCCAGACTGGGTCGTGGACACGAGGCCTCGCTGGGAGGCTCTGTTGGGGCCTCTCGGGAGGCCTCGTGGTTGGCCTCGGATCCGTCGGCAGCGTGGCGGCCTTTGGTGCCCTGTGGTGCGTCACCTCTCGGGCAGGAGATTCTTACAGCGGGGGCCCATGCCAAGAAACACCCTGCTCGCCTCCAGGGTGCCCTGGGTTTCCTGGGCTTCGATGGTTTTGCGATGGAAGGCGTGACGTTCCCACACCAAAAATCGATGGACGTCCTGGGGTCTCAGGGTTGGGTTTCTTGTGGAAGGCTTCTTGTGGTCGGTTCCCTACTCTATCACAAGACACGCTGCGGAACACACAGACTGCCGGAGGTCCGCGCGGATACCTTGGATCGGCGTTAGGCCTTCCTTCCTGGCGCGCAGAGCGCGCCAGGGGCGGCGCTGGAGGCGCCGCCAGGGGGCCCCAGCGCCGATCCACGGGATACGCATTGGCTCTGGAGGGGCGCGCGCGCGGCAGGGATCTCGGCAGGCGGACATTCCTCGGCAGGGATCGCGGCAGGGATCTCGGCAGGGATCGCGGCAGGGATCTCGGCACGCTCTGGCTTCTGATATCTTGAACCAGGTGCTACGACACTTGGCGGCATAGATGAGGCGTTCCAAACAGGGCCTCGCCTTCGAGGATCGAAGGAGTTGTCATCTCCGCGGCGGAAGGCGGCGGAAGGGCGGGCGGCGGAAGTAAAACAAGGCCGCCTCCGCCGGCGGAAGCCGGCGGAAGGGCGGCGGAAGGTAGCGGAAGTAAAACATGCGTTCCTAAGAGATAGCAGCAAGTTTGGGTTCAGAGTTTCCGAAATCCGCGATTTGGCGGCATAGACAGCGCGGTTCGTTTGTGTCGGCTGTTGCACGGTCGTCCTACCATAGTCCGGGGTCCATGCCGATCTGATCGATCAAATTCGATCTCGATCCTGGCCAGTTCGATCCGTCTCGATTTCGATGCGACCCGGTGTTCCCATGGTGTTGCTGCGCATCATGGCCGGTTCGATTCGATTTCGACTCTGTGCCGATGCGGCCCGATCCGACGTGCGTTCGGATTCGATCCGATTTGCCGATTCGATGTTGATTGACCTTGCCATTATCAGAGGGACGGTATGGCGGGCCCACAAGCCGAGCGGCCGAGTGCGCAGAAAAGCAGGCAGGCGCGGCACGTCCGCGGAGGCAGTGCCCCGGCTTTGTGCCGGGGGCATCCAGAGACATGCGCGCGACGCGGGTCTCGACAGCCCTGCAGAGAAGCTCGAAGAAGAAGAAGAAGAAGAAGAACTAGAAGAGCGCAAACATGGGCTTTGCGAGCCTCCGGAGGGGGCCCAGCACCGATCCACGAAATCCGCGCGGACATCAGAAAGTTTATGTGTAGGCAGTTATGTAATCGCTTCGCTCACTCTGCTGCCCCACTTCGCATCAGTGTGACTGCGTGGTGGTGTGCTCGTGCCCAGGGGGAACTGTAGGGCAGGCAGGACGGTCTTCGAGGAGATCTTTGGAGATGTGGTTCGAAGAGAGCTGATAGACTGCCCCAGAGAGCGCCAAGATGGCTCAAGAGAGCTCCAGCAGAATTTCGAGACGTACATGGGTTGTGGGTCACAGTCCTCATGGATGCTTCTTGGGGTCTTTTCGGAGGGAGCCTCTGGGTAGCAATTTTGAGGCCCTTGGGGAGCCTCTTGGGAGCTTCTCGGGACCTCTTGGGACTTCCTGGGGGTCTGTTGGGAGTCTTAGGGGCCTCTTTTGGGGCCTCTTGGGGGCCTCTTGTGGCCTCTTGGGGGGCTCTTGGGGGCCCCTGGGGGCTTCCTGGGCGCCTCTTGTGGCCGAGAGCTCGAAATGTCCGTTCGGGTCCCCCGTCTGGCCCCGCTCTTGGAGCCGTCTTGGGAGCCTCTTCGGCCATCTTGGGAGGCCTCTGGGACTGTCTTGAGGCCCTCGGTGGCCGTTTTGGGTGCTCTTGGAGTCCTCTTGGGCGGTGCTTGGGCGATCCTGGAAGCCTCTTGGGCCGTCTTGGAGCGCCGGTAGGCCGAAAAGGCGAGAACGCTAAAAACCTTCACAACGACTGCGGACAAATCACGAATTTCTGCCTCTGTGGGCCATCTTGGGAGGTCTCTTGGAGGCCTCTGGGGCGTCTTGAAGGCGCTTTGGGCTGTCTGGGTCCCATCCTTGGCGTCTTGGATCGCTCTTGGACCGTCTCGGACCATGTTGAGCTCTCTTGGAGGCCACTTGAAGCGCTCTTGGAGCGCTCTCGGGAGCGTGCCAGGACCTGGCCGGGACCTTGCCGGGATACTTCTCGTCCGGGGACCCCCAGGGGCGGCCCTGCGCGCGCGAACTCACGCCCTTGGCCCGTTGGGTCGGCGAATTTCTTGCAGTCGAGCCGTTGGTTGGGTGACTCCCGAAGCCATTTGGGCTCAAGAATCCAGCGAGCTCCCGCTTCAGAAACTTCTGACACACAGCTCAGCATGGGCAACGTCCCGGTCATCCACGAGGTCGGTACAGGTTGCAGATCGTTGGGCCATCTTGTGACTGGCGACACTAGGAAAGCTGGTGGCGTGTGGCAGGAATACAAGGAGGAGAGTGTCCTGGGCTCGGGCGTCGCGTCCGCCATCAGCGCAGTCAAAGGCGACACGCAGGAGGCCACGCGGCTTGCCAAAGGCATGGGCCGCGCTACAGGGCAGGCGATGCTGGGAGGTGGCCTGCTGAGTGACGTCCCAGTCTTCAAGGAGCTGTCCAAGTGCGGCAAGTCTCTGGGAGATGTGATCGGAGGCGGAGACGCCGAGTCCGCCCGCCAGCGGTGGACGGAGGAGTACATTCAGGAAATCTCAGACCCAAGCGCGGTCCCAAAGGCTCTCGTGAGTATCGGCACCACTGCAGTTGGGATCGGCGTGACGGTGGCCTCAGCGGGACTCGCCACGCCAGCGTTCGTGGGAGCAGCTGCCGCCGCCGGCGCAGGTTGCGCCACTGCGGACACTGCCGCGAAGCAGACGTTGGACATCAAGGCGGGCAAGAGGAAGCGCTTCGATGCTGGAGACCTCGTGGGATCGGCCCTGACGGGCGGTGCGATGGGAGCCGGCACAGCTGGGCTGGTCAGAGCTTTCGGTGCTGCCCCCGAGCAGGACCTGGCAGGCACAAAAAGCATGAGCACGGCACCGGAGTCGACGATCTACAAGGACTCCATGTCTGCCGGCCAGAAGTCCTTGTACGAGGCGGCCCCGCAGTCCCAGGCGGCGGCCAGAGTCGTGACAAGGCCTGCAGGAGCGGCGGGCGGATCAGCACCCAGGGGCGGTGCCAGCTTGGCAACGGCGAGGTCCGCGGCGACCGCTGAGACAGCGAGGTCGGCTGGCACCCATGCCACAGCCGTCTCTGCCCGGACGGCCTTGTCGGCTCCGTCCGTCGATCCGTATGCCCTCGGAGGCGAGATCTATTACCAGGGTTGCCCCTCAGAGTGGGCAGATCTGGTGAAGGCCAGGCAGTTGAGGGGCCTCGGACCGGAGTTCCCCAGGCACCAGCACGCCAACCAGCAGTTGGGGAAAGGGTTGTACGCGTCGCGCGACCGCGCCGTCGCTGAGTCGTATGCCCAGAATCACGGTGCGAATGGGCGGCTCTTAAAGTTCAAAGTGAAGGGGGACGTTGCCATGGAGATTCGGGACGTGACGCACCTAGGGAAGGAGCTGACAAGGGGGCTCCAGAATGACGTTGGCATTGACGTGGCATTTCAGAACAAGGTGCAAGGGACAATGGACCAAGCGTGCTTCCGCACTGACCGAGCTTGTGGGGCACTGGAGCTGCTTAGTATAGAGATGGTGAAGCCGCGCCCAGTGATCCGCTAACACTTCGTGCGCTTGGCGAAGCAATACTAGCAAGATAGTTGGGCAGTGCAGTATATTTGAGCTTCATATTTTTTGCAGCAGCGATTAGCTACTTGAGCAAACTCGCGCATTGTCTGCAGAGCTAAGTCTGCTTCTGAGATATAGTTGGAGGTGGGTTTGGCAAGACTTACTTAGGCGTACGCTCGTGGCACCGACAGATTTCGCTTGCGCACTGTAGAAAATATAGTTGATTGAGTGACTGTCCTCCCTCCTCAACCGATTCTCAGCAGGGCCTCTCCGCTGCCTGTTCACCGAAGTTCCCGCGGGACGTCGTGGCACTTCGCGGCCGCATGCCCACGCGCCGAGGCTGCATCTGAGACGTGCCTGGGGTCGAGCCAGGTACGTGTACACCTGGGAGAATTGCGTGGTCTTTCGGCGCTGCTCGGATGTGCATGATATCTTGGCCCGCGCAGAAGCTTGCGTCACACCAGGTTGACAGGCCATCAGAAGGGCTACGCGGCGCAGTCCCCCCCTGCAGGCCACCGCAGCGCCCATACACTTGCAGCCACCATCAGGCGAGCGCAGTGAAGCTGATAGCGCATCAGGCAGACACGCCTACCGACAAACCGGACCGCCCCTGACGGCATACCTCGGGAAACAAACCACGGCATAAGCAGACCTGTGCGGAGTCCCGCGCGGGCCTCCGACGGTTTTTTACTGCTTTGTTAGTTTTGCCATTGTGCTTCCCCCCAGGATCCATGAGCATCTGATTGTTTCGCTCAGCATGTGCATGCATGCTAGTTGGCGTATGGCGTGTCCCCACCAGCCCATCCAGAAACGATTCCCTGGCGGGCTGTCGCGAGGCTGCACGTGGATGAGCATTCGTGAGGCAAGGCGCCTGGTCAACCGGAGCCTGTGGTCAGCACGAGCAGCCCTTTGCAATTCAACACGTTGGGTCCTCTGGCAGCTGCCTTTTTATTGATTTGTTCTGCCAGTCGGCGCGGGCCCTCCCTCCCCCCCGTAGGCCATATCTCGGCTGCTCTTGGCGAATGGTCACCCAGTCTGCTTGCCCGATGGTCCAACACGGATCGACGAAGCACCGACCAAGACCCAGACCCCCTCCCCTCCCCCACCCTTCGGCCGAATGTCCGAAACCCAGAATGAACGCCTACCTCGGGGTCTCCCGGGCTCATGAGAGGCATATTGGCGCTCCCTTTGGGAGTGCTCTCTTCAGGCTCTTCGTGGAGCCGTTTGGAGATTAAGTTTTTTTACTTGGACACATAACGCGCGTTATGTGGCCTCCAACCCACCCACCCACCCAGTAGATAACATAACGGCCGCCGCCCCACCCACCCCCGTTGCAGCAGCGCCTGTTGTGTAGCGCATAGGTATGCTCTTTGTAGTGTGCGGACAGCGTGTTTGCAGTGTACGCAGGCACGCGCCTGTGATTCGGAGGGGCGCGTGGCGCGCGCAGGTTGTTGTGGGGCCCACGCAGGCGCGCTGTGCGCAAAAGTGATCCCCGCAGGCATATAATGTGGCGCTCGCGGGCACGCCGCGGTGCCCACAGGCGTATTGCAGTGCCCACTGGAGCAGGTTTGGCGGTTTTTGCATAGAAGAACCATGAAAGAAAGTAACTTACGGTAGCGAACGTGCGGGGGGAGGGGGTCCGGTACCGCCGCGGCGGCGACGACGATGGCGACTACGACGAGAGGGGCGAAGAGGACGACGACGACGACGACGGGAGGGAGGATGACGACGACGAGGATGGAAGTGAGGCGTTGTGGTGCACGCAGGCGCTGTGGTGCACGCAGGCACGCCGCCGTCGCAGTCGCCCTGGTCGTCGCCGTGGTCGTCGTTGTTCTCCGTCTTCCGTCATCGTCTTTCGGCGATAGCCGCTGCCGAGTAACCCCCCTTGTTTGTTTGCCCGAAAGGGGAGGAGGATGAGGGGGATTGAGGTTCGAGGGTCCCAAACCAAGGTCGCTTGGCGTTTTTCGATTTTTGTTGGCTTCTGGTGGGCTCCTCGTCGCCACGGCTGGATCCCCTTGTGAATTCTGGTCAGAACACCAAGGGATCAGTTTCAAGGCCGAATTCCGAGGGAGGAGGAGGAGGGGGAATACGAGATTCGATCATCAAAGTTTTTCGTTGTGTTCGGGGCTCGAGGCGCTGTCGCTGCTCGGGGAGGTGGGGGAGAGCGAATGCGGATCCAAGATTGCCATTGGCAGTGCTGGCATCGGCTCTCTTGGGGAGGCAAAATGGGGGAGGGGGGGCCTAGCGCAGCAGTCGTGCTCACGTTGCGTCCGATCCAACGGATATGGGCGGGCCCAGCGCAACAGGCTCGCATGCACGCGCGGCTTGCTGACATTGGTCCGACCCCGCAGCATCTCCCCTCGCTTGTGCTGTGGGCCCGCGCGCGGGGGTGTGCGGGTCGAGGCGCTGAGTCTCCAGAAGACCACCGATTGCGACCACCCATACGGATGATTGATACTTGCCTGCCCCCCGTCTTCTGGGGACAGCCCGCGAGGGTCGAGGGACCTGAGGCGGCAAACCCGCGACAGAAATACCAGTCCAGCAGAGGAAGGAGGGGGGAAGGATGAACATGAAGAGGAGGTGGGCGAGGAAGAGGAGAGGAGGATTAGGAGGAACCGCAAGAGGAAATGGAGGAGGAGGGGGAGGAGGAGGAGGAGGAGAAGGAGGAGGGGGAGGAGGGGGGATGATGATGATGATGATGATGATGATGCTGATGCTGATCATGATGATTCTTATGATGATGATGGCAATGAGGAGGAGGAGGAAGAGCCGTGCATGAGGAGGATCCTGCAGCCTCCGATCCAATATCCGTTAGGTTTCTACGGGTTCTTTTGGATTATGATTTCTGTCGAGGCTCCCTGGGGCCCCGGAGTTTTTTATGGCTTCAGGTTCCCATCGAGTCTCCTTGTGGTGTTACGTTTCCTTCAGGATTTATCCCCCTATTTGGGATCCTGCCTATTTGGGATCCTGCGGGTCCTTTTGAATATAGCCACCGGTTCTGAGGGGCCACCACATTTTCTTTAGGATTGAGCCTCCTGTCGAGTCTCCCTGAAGCTCCCACTTGGGCTTCCTGGGGCCTACTTGGGCATCCCTGGACCTCTTGGGGCATTCAGTCCTGGAACTTCTTGGGACTTATTTGGGCTTCCTGGGAGCTCCCGGGGCTTCCTGGGAGTTTCTTGGGTTTCCTGGCGTCTCCTGGGCTCTCCTGGGGCTTTGGAGTTTCCTGGGGTCTCCTGGGGCTTCCTGGGACGTCCTGGAATCTCCTGAGGCCTCCTGAGGCTTCCTGGGGCCTCCTGGGCTTCCCCCCATACCGCCCATCAGCTCGTGATGGAGCTCCTGACCTCGCACTTTGGCTGTCGACGCAATTATGGCTCTCAGCAGCTGTTTGAATGCTTTTTGCATCCAGTCTGAGCTCTGTGGTAATGAAGTTCGCCTGCCTTCTCGTCAGTGTGATGCTGGCGTTCAATCGGGGCTTAATGTTGGCGCGCCAGGCGTCCTTGGACAGCTTGCAATTCCACCGCGGGGAGCAGGAAACCCCTTACTATCTAGTGGCCTTCGGCCCGTCCTGCCACCGTGCTTGGGTTGTGGGTCGCCTGGGGCCCTCTTAGGTATTCCTGAGGACCTGGGGGCATTCCATTTCGTGCTACGGGGCGCGGTGGCGGATTTCTTGCAGCGCGTGTACACACGCTTGGCAGAGCCGCTGCCGAAGGTGCAATCCCAGAAGGGCTTCAAGAAAAAGTGGAAAGCTGAGATATCCGGTCGTGATGTCGATCCAGAGGCTCTCGCGGCACAGTGGTTGGCAGAGGCGCGACGCCGTGTCCAGGGAGAGATCGCCAGCCTGTGCGGGCCCTCGACATTGGGGCCTTCTCCGGCTTTGCCCGCGGAGGCGGCTGGGGGGACTTCCGGTTCTTCTTCGGCCGTGCCGCCGAGGCCGGCCGCCGCGCCGGCCCCCGAGGCAGATCAAGCTCCTGCCGTCGCCGCCCCGGCGATACAGATCTCAGACGACGAGGCGATCGTGCCTGTCCAGGGCGCTTCGGCTGCATCAGCGCAGCGGCCCGAGGCGCCCGATCCGGTCGCCATCCAGGCGTGGCCAGGCCAGGCAGAAAGCGCCCCAGTATTGATTCCTGCCCTCTCCGAGGCACAGATTGGCAAGGAAATCATTCTCAAGGCCCCCCCAACTGCGCGTCTCCCTGATGGTTTCGTCCAGTTCAACCACATCCGCGCTCGGATTGTGGCCGACCCGCCGCCTGAGGATATCCAGCCGCCAGTAGCGATCGATACCTTCGCAGATGATCACCATTCCCGCTTGTCCAGGGCGGTGGACGACATCAACGCCTCCTTAGACTTGAGGCGTTTTCTCCTCGGCTCTAGCGACATTCATAACAATGCCACGAAGGTGCTTCTGCCCGCCGAGGAACGGCCCCGCGCACGGGCGGCCGGGCCTCGCGCCGCTGGGCCGAGGGACGGCGGGCATTGCCCGCCGCCCCTTCGCCTTGCGCAGCGAGGCTCGCGCCGCTCGCGCGCGGGCCGCCCCGCAGTGGGCAGTCCGCAGGTTAAGCAGGCATTCGTGGAGTATGACCAGTATCGACGTGCTGCTCGCACCTGCTCCGAGGCGACCACGGCCTGGCTGTCGGGCCTCCCCGTGCCGATCAGCCGCTTGCAGTCCTTCATTCTCGCCGATGCCCGTTTGCAGTACATCAAAATCTGCCAAGAAGCCCCCAAGAGGCCCCCAAGAGGCCCCCAGCCGCATCTCTGGGGCCCTCTTGGGACCGTCTTGGGGCCCTCTTGGAGCCGTCTTGGGGCTCTCTTGCGGCCCCATTGGCCCATCCAAAAGCCTTCAGAGGGCCTCGAGAGGGCCCCAAAATGGCCCAAGAGGGCCCCAAGAGGGCCGAAAAAGATATTCAGATGGCCATGGTCATCTGAATATCTCTTGGGCCCCTTTTTGGGGCCGTCTTGGAGCCCTCTTGGGGCCATCTTGGGCCGTCTTGGGGCCCTCTTGGGGGCTTCAGAGGGCTCCAAGGGGGCCCCAGGAGGGCCCCAAGAGGGCCGCGCGACGGCCGAAAAAGATATTCAGATGGCCATGGTCATCTGAATATCTTTTTGTGCTGGAGGTTGTGCTGGAGGTTGTGCTGGAGGTTGTGCTGGAGGTTGTGCTGGAGGTTGTGCTGGAGGTTGTGCTGGAGGTTAGGTTGTGCTGGAGGTTGTGCTGGAGGTTGTGCTGGAGGTTGTGCTGGAGGTTGTGCTGGAGGTTGTGCTGGAGGTTGTGATGGAGGTTGTGCTGGTGGTTGTGCTGGTGGTTGTGCTGGAGGTTGTGCTGGAGGTTGTGCTGGAGGTTGTGCTGGAGGTTGCGCTGGAGGTTGTGCTGGAGGTTGTGCTGGAGGTTGTGCTGGAGCGGTAGGACTAGCTAGGGACAGGCGGCCACGGGGACGAGAGTTGAGGCCGCGCCCGCTTCGTGCCCAAGGGGGCGTTGGCGGATCTCCAGTGCGCAAGGACTCCGTGGGCCTCGCGCACCAGCGGCGCCGCGGCGTCGTAGAAGCACGCGTGGCGAGGGCCATCAAAGGAGAGAAGCGAGCGCACCCGAGAGCGGCTTACTCTGCAAGCCGGATGAAATTTGCCTCCCAGAACCTGACGCTGGGGAAGGCGCGCGGTTTCAGGTGCACAGAGCTCCACGTCGACGCTATGGCCAAAGTCCCGTACTGGATCACGGCACGACCCGCGGGCCGGAGGAGGCAGGGCTTCGTGATCCGGGACGAGAACGGCGTTTGCGCGCTGCGGTCCACGGACCATGGATTCCCTTTGGCCGAGAAGTGCTTGCTATGCACGTCGGCCGTGGCTGTGTGCGACGTCCCCACGACGGCCACAGAGGTGCCTGGCAAATCGAAACCTCAATTGGCCCAGGCTCGATGCAGCGAGTTGTTCCTCTACATCAGGCCCTACCGATATCTTGCGGACGGTCAGTACGCGCACCTGCTGGACCTCTGGCAGACGTGCGTTCGCAGGGACTTGGAAGGCGAGGACATGATCCACATAGGGGCGGATAACGGGCCAGGCTACGCAGTGTGCGAACCGGTGTTGCAGCATTCCTTGTTCCGCATGTTCCGCGCCATGAAGTGGTGCTGGCTCGATATGGGCTCTCAGGCTCCGTACCATTCGGCATGGCACTGGCAGATTGAATCACAATTCTCTGGCTTACGTTCCATATTGGAGAACCAGCACCTCGGCCGCACATGGTGCGATGGAGATCCAGCAGACCAGCCTTTTCCGAGGGACACCATCATAGAGAGAACAACGGAAGCCGCCATGACGGAGTACCACCAGCTGATCACGACATACGCGCATGAGCGAGGGAAGGCATGGGCCGCCGATCTGCGCCACCCAAGGGACACGGTCCCCGTCGCGGACCTCAGCGATTGGTTGCTGCTGGAAGAGTTCTATTCTCGGTCGTCCTCCAAGCACGTGTTGGAGCCCAGATTCGCCGGTCTGCGCGAGGAGGCCATTGACCTCGGCAAACACATCGTGTTCAAGGGGCCGAGCGAGATTCACTTCCGCGTCTGCGTGGAGCCCCCCAGGTGCGCCATCTGCGAATCCCTCTTAGCGGAGAAACAGAGCCAGAGGCCAGCGTTCTCGTTCGAGGAACTGTTCGCGCCTTTGCGGCCGTTCGGCTATCGCCTCCCATTCGTCGAATACGAGGCTGGCCGCGCCCCGCCGCAGCAGCCCGGAGCGCCAAGCGATGGCGCTGAGGGCGCCGAGGGCGCAGGGGGCGCCGGTGGCGCTGAGGGCGCCGAGGACGCAGGGGGCGCGGAGAAAAAGATCCAGCGGCCATTTCGCGTGCGCAGCGATGTGGTGGAGCTGCAGCCTGTCTCCCTCTGCGCGGGCGGACCGTACAAGAGCTTCCTGCAGTGCATCAGGGAACCATCCAAGAGCATGAAGGATGACCTCGTCATTCCTGTGCGTGAGAAAGAACAGTGGCATGCTTGCAGTGCGTCCGCAGGCTGCCCGTACCTCTGTCGTTCGAAGGCGGAGACGGAGCGGCATGCCGTCTTCCACCACAGAGTGAAGGGCGAGGCTGTTCCTGGCCGCGTGGAGCCGGAGGCAGACGCGCGGGCGCCCCCTCCGGCGTGTCAGGACTACAGCCTTGCCGACTGCCCTCCGCGACCGTCGGCCCCCAGACGGAAGCCTCGCCAGGCGGCCGCGGGGCCCGCCGAGGCGGCCGAGCCCGGAGAGGCGGCCGAGCCAGGCCAGGGCGAAGTGGGCGGCTGCGCCACGCCGCCCGCGCTGGGCGCCCAGCCCGGCACGCCGGAGACGCCGCCGCCAGAGGGCGGGTGGGAGGCTTTGAAGAACAGCCACCTGGAGTTCGCTCAGGTGTAAGAGTGACCTTTCGCCGGAGTGACCTTTGGTGCGCGGCTTTCTGGCCCTCGGGGTGCCTCCTCGGCGCCGCGGCCGGACGGAGCTCGAAAAACGGGTTCGTGTCGGACTCCGGAAGGGGTCCGGGGGCCGGTTCTGAGCGGAGTTTTGCGCGCCAAAGGTCAGTCTTGCCAAAAGTCACTTTGGCGCCCCCTCGAGGAGTTGCTCGAGCTCGAGCGCCAGAGAGAGGCGGCTGCCGCGGAGGATCTCCGTCGGGCTGAAGCCGCGGCGGCCTGGGAAGCGGCTGTGATGCCAGAGTGTGGACCCCCTGCTGGCGCCGTGCCGCCCAGTGCCATGGCCGCCGTGCGGGCGGCGGCGGCGGCGGCCGCCGCAGTGGGCGAGCCGGACTCCGACGCAGAGCTCTTCGGCCCCTGGGGCGAGGGCGGCGGGCCCGACGCCGCGCACGAGCAGGACGGGGGCGCGAACGAGCAGGACGGGGACGCCGGCGTCGCCGGCGCCAGCACCGAGGGCGAGCAGCCTGGCAGCGGGCTGGAGGGCCCCGCAGAGCCGGAGGTGGCGCCTGCAGCGCATGCCCTCGGCGTGTGGTGCGAGGACGAGCCGGCTAACCCAGGGGGCGAGGCGGCGTGCGCGGCCGCCGTCGCGGTGGCTGCGCCCGCGGCCGCGGGGCCAGCATCTTCGGCGGCTTCGAGTATGTCGGCCGCTGCTGCCTTCGAGGCGGCTGTGCTGTCGGTGGGGGGGCCCTCGCCGAAACGCCAGCGCGTCGGTGCAGCAGAGGGCGCAGCAGGAGGTGGAGGTGCACCAGACGGCGCAGGAGGAGCCCGGGCGCCGCGGGGCGCGCGCGCCGCCCCCATCGGGGACGAACACTTCACGGATTTGGCCCCGGGGGGCGCCGGGGTGGTCACGGGCATCAGCCTTCGCTGCCCTCGGTGCCGGTGCCCTGATTCAGGGACGGCGAGGAGGAGGAGAAGGGCGAGGGAGAAGGGGGAGGACGGGACAAAGCAGGAGGAGCAGGAGGAGGAGGAGGAGGAGGAGGGGGAGGAGGAGGGGGAGCCTGGGGGGCGGAGGGAGGAGGACGAGGAGGGAGGAGGAGGACGAGGAGTAGGAGGAGGGAAGTACTAAGCTGTGCTCCCGCCCCAAATCCTGTCCCCCGGGGGTGCCCAGAGGTCATTGGAGGGCCCCGGAGGCCCACCGAGGCCCGAAAAAGGGCCAAAAAACATCGGAAAACTGACAGAAAAAAAAACGTATGACCCCCCTTGGATCCCCGGGGGCCGGAGGAAAAACGCAGTAGAGGGAACACAGAGAGGTATTCGCGGAACCTCACCTACGCGAAGCAGTTCTCCCGCGCCGAGGCGATTGCGAGGCTCCGGCGCTGGGCCGAGGCGTGTCCGGGGGCGCGAGAGGAGCACAAATGGTTGGGGCAGGTGCCCCTGCTGGCCGACTATGCGAGCCCATCCGTGTAGCAGGCCGACGCGCCAGCTCGGTGGCAGCCCCAAGGGGGTGGCAAGATGTGGGTCGTCCTCAAGGAGGGCGGGGGGTGGTCTCAGAAACCCTCGGCGGCTGCCGCCGATGGCTTCTAAGAGATCCCCCCGCCCTCTGTGAGGACGACCCCCCTCTTGCCACCCCCTGTGGGCAGCGACCGATCACCGGCTCCGCGGCGAGCGGTTCCTGTGCCCCTGTGTCAGCGCCAAAAAAGTATTGCTCCGCGGCGGAGCGGTTCCTCTGACTGCCGCGTCGTGCCGTGCCGCGCCCAGCCGTGCTCTCGGGAGAATAAGAGGGCAGCAAGGGCCCCCAGATGGGGCCCATGTACCCTGCCGTCCCCGCGTGGCCTGGGCGAGAGCTGCACAAACAGGCTGCCGTGTGTCTTTCCAACGCTCGGTCCTCGCACTTCGTGCGGATGGGCACGCCTGCCACCCGCATGTGTATCCAGCGAGCCGTGCGTGTCCTTTCCGAGGAATGTTTGTGTCGCGTCGTCCACCTTGGCTGCAGGGAGCAGTGCGTGTGTGTGTGTGTGTGCGTGTGTGTGTGTGCGTGTGTGTAAGTTTCTGTGCGTGCGTGTGTGTGTGTGTGTGTGTGTGTGTGTGTGTGCGTGCGCGCGCGCGTGCGTGCGCGCGTGTGGTTTTTAGCCCAACCAGGCTTCATGGCTCAAGTGTCCCTTTGGTTCAAGTGGTCCTCGACGGCTACGTGGCGCGCGGCGCTCCGGTGCCTGCGGTGCGCCGCAACTTCCCGGGGCAATTCGTGCACTACCACCGTGCCGACCAAGGCGCTGTGAACGCCCCGTGTCCCCGCTGCGACTGGTTTAGTGGGAAGGCCTCACGGCCGGCGCCGCCGACGTTGGGCGCCAGGGTGAGGGGGGATGAGGAGGAGGAGGACGAGGAGGAGGAGGAGGGGGAGGAGGAGGAGGACGAGGAGGAGGAGGAGGAGACAGGAGAGGTGTGCCTGTGGTGTACACAGGCGATGTTGTGCATGCGCCTTGTGGCGATCGCAGCTACCAGGCCCTTTCGCTACATGGATACCAACAACAATAGCAACATTTGCAGTGCAGAACCGCATTCGAGCAGCCGCGGGCGACTGCGTTATGTTATGTGGCAGCGAACCCACCCACCCACCCAGCAACATAACGCGCGTTATGTGTTTTCAAAAAAACTTAAAATCTTGGGCCCCCCTTGGGGCCATCCCAGAGGCCATTGGCAAGACGTGCGGCCCCGAGCCCCCCTTCCCCCCCCTGGAAGCTGGAAGCGGAACATGTTGATATTCGTTCCTTGTTGGCTCTCTAGGGAGTTCTCGGTGCCTCTGGGGCACTCGTGGGCCCCCTCCTGGCTCCTCTGGGGGCCTCCTTGGGACATCATGGGGCCATCACGGGGCATAGGAGGAGAAGCCACAAGCAGAGAGCAATCGAACCACCCACGGATCGACCAACTTGACTTTCTCGCGGGCATCCTTGGGGAGGCTCCAGGATAATGTTCAGTCATTTTGGAGCAGTCGTTGGTTTTGTGTGGAGGCATGCTGGAGACCCTGGGGCAATGTGGGTAACACTCAAAGGAGCAAGGTATCATGTGAATGATACGTTCCAAGGTTTCCAGGGTTTCCCAGATGTCCGAATGTTCCACACCGGTTGCAGAAACGGGGCCGCTAGACACTCTGGACATCCTGGAACGCATTCTGAGCCAGTCCTATCATGAGATCGTTCTCGTCCTAAATATCGTGCTTTCTTCATGCTACCTGGGGCCACACTGGAGATGTCTGGGGCCAGGGCGGACACCCGACGCCGCGCGGCCCCCTTGCCGCATACCCCCGAGAGGCGACACTCGAAGGAGGGGAGACCCCCTCGTGGGGGAGGGGTTGTTGGAATTTGGAGGGCGAAGTCTTGCCTGCCTCCAGAAGGCCAACATTTCGGGGCCTATGCCAAGTACTGTTCTCACTTTCTAGCCACAAGCTTCTATAGTGGCATTGGGTGCCGCTGCGTACATACACTTTGGAGTGGATAGGGTCCATAGACAACGAGGTCGTTGCGTTCGGCCCAGTGCAAGGTCGGAGCAGGGTAGATCCGTGATGTTCTCGTCCTGGAGCAGGTCCCACATGGCACTCCAGGCAGGAACAGCTTGCAGCCGAAGCCGCCTGCGCCCGAGGGGCTGGTGGGATTTCCCCGCCTCCTCGGACCGAACTGGCCTACCCTGACGACCGATGGCGCTCTGGATGAGCAGGACCCTTGCCCGCTTCACGGCTTCCCGGTGCCCGCTCTCGCACGGTCGCCCCACCGGATGCGGACGGCGACCCAGCAAGTTCCAGGAGGGAAAAACACGCGCAGACACAATTAGTCGTCGATCCCCCAGAAAATCTAGGAAAATATGGGAAGTGGGGGGGGAAGACAAAAACCCAGAAAATATGGGAAAATATGGGGAATCCGCTTACTTGTGTGTATTTATGTGTGTGTGTCCCAGGGATCCTTCAAAGTGGTGCGGCCAGGGTGCAGAGCACTGGCGTGGCACGTCTGCGGAGGCAAGGCTCCGAATCACCTTGTCGTGGGCCCCCATGGAAAGGCACGCCACAGCCCTCTCGGCAGCCCCGCAGAGAGGGGGCACTGCCTGTGCGCTTGTTGTCTCTTTCTCTTTTTTTTTTTGTTTGTTTTCTCTCTCTCTCTCTCTCTCTCCCTCTCTCCCTTTCTCTCTCTCTCTCTCTCTCTCTCTCTCTCTCCTCGAGCGGAGTCGCCCTTTTTTGACGATCGTGACGCTCTGCGTGCGCCCGCCTGCCGGCCAGCAGCGCGATGTCCAGGCGTCGGCTCTCGCACGGCCGCCCCGCCAGAGGTGGGGACGGCGACCCGGAGAGTCGGGCGGCGCGTCTGCGGAGGCCAGGCTCCACTCGTGTCTTGGGCCTCCCTGGGAGGCACGCCACGGCCATCCTGGCAGCCCCACGGAAGGGGCACTGCTTGTGCGCTTTGGTCTCTTTCTTTCTTATTCTCTCTCTCTCTCTGCCTACCTCAGCTGCTCCCCAGCATGTGTCGTCCGCTCTTTGGTTGCCCACACTGACACCTCGCTGCTCCCTTCCAAGTGGGATGGCCAAGGCGCCGGGCAGTCTGGCGTGGCACGCCTGCGGAGGCAAGGCTCCGATCTGGTCTTGGGCCTTCACCTGCTTGCGCGCCACAGGACTCCTGCAAGGCACAGCCTGGATGGCTTCCCTGTCTGCGTGACCACGCCGGCTGCTCCCCAGCGGGGCTTCCCCGCTGCTTGATTGCTGCAGCTCCCACACGTCACACAAGCACCTTGTCACGATTTCACTCGCGCGGCGGTATCGTCCCTGAGGCCTTCTGGGGTCGAGCCTGCTGCGCGCCTCAAAGAACCGCGCGCGCCGTCTGCGCTGGCCGAATTTGTGCAGTATCCGGGCCCGCATAGAAGCGCACGCCACACCAGGTTGGCAGGCCATCAGAAGGGCTACGCGGCACAGTCCTCGCGTAGGCCACCACAGCTCCCACACAGCTGCAGCCGCCCATGCATCGAGCGCAAGGAGTAACCCATCAGAACCCACGACAATGAGGGCACTCGACCGCGCCTGATGGACCCCTCCCCCGAGCATATTGCCCTCCTCCGGCGCACGTCTGTTCACCGTAAGAATTGCAGACGCGAGTAGGCGTGAGCGAATTCCTCTGGGTCAGGATCGGTCAAATCAAATCAAGGCGGAGGCTCGCCGCGGCTGTCGAACCTTTGAAGCAGTTGCTCCTCTTTCTGCCAACGCGGAGCTGCTGCCGCCGTTGGGCCCCCGTCGATCCCCTCCTCCCCCTTCGGTCCCCCGCACCATTCAGCAGTCTGTCTGTTAGTTTTGTGCCTTGCTCGTGGAACACGCTTGCGAGGAGGGGAGTGGTAGAATGAGCAGAAGGAGAGGATACGCAGGGGAGGGGGAAGGGCGAGGAGCACGACGAGGAGTACGATGATGAGGAGTGGGGAGCGGACGATCAGGAGGCGGAGACGGCGGCTTCATTGCAGGGCGTGGTTTCGGCATATGGCGCGCACGCGTTTGCACGCGCCAGGCATGAGCGCATATTGGTAAGCTATGTGTTCAAGGTTCCTGCGCAAGCAACGTCGGACTTTGTCATGTAGGGCTGGCCACAGAAACACAAAGATCAATGCCGCATGATTTTGGCGGCATCGAAATAGCATATGAAAAGACAGTCCAGAAGGCATGTAGAACAGCAGCTCCAAAAGGAAATGCACAGGAACGCGCCCACGAGCCTGCCAGCCAGATAGAGCGGGGCAAGTGGGGGCAAGCGACTGCGCGGGGGCAGGTCTTCGAGTAGTTGGGACCGCGCATGTCCGCCGCGTGTGCTGGAGGCGCCCCCAGATATGCTCGGGGCCTCCAAAGACTGGGTCGGGTGCTCGGGGCCGGGGCGCGCCCATTTTGCAAGCGCGGTCGGGGGGGGCCCGGGGCCGGAGACAGAGACAGAGGCGGAGGAGGGAGCCGACGAGCCTCGCGCCCGGCTTGGCGTGGCGTGCGGGTGCCCTGCGGGAGTCGTCGGCCGCGGGTTCTGCTCTGCTGGGCAGAGCGGCGCGCAGCGCCCAGCAGAGCCTCGAGTTTTGGGCTGGGTGACGGCCCAGCCGCGCCATGCCGAGTGGGCCAAAGCAGCGGCAGACATCGAGGACACGTGACCTAGGCTGGGCCACTGGCCCGTCGACGCCCCTGGAGTCGCCAGCGCAGGCATTGGCATCCTCAAAAAGAGCCCCCCCTCCAGAGAGTTGACAGCAGTATGCCTGAAAAGGGCCCGAACTAGCGCCCGCGATCGTGCGCCAGAAAGGGAGCAAAAACCAATCGGCTTTCGCCGCACAACGCGCAGCCAAAAGCTCAGCAAAAAGGGTCGCATACTGTAAAGGTTTTCCGTGTGCGGGCACGCACGCGGCGGAGGTCGAGTGACCTTTTTGGGTTGTTTTTTTGTAGAGTTTCGCGTTTTGTTGCCATGCTTAGCCGCTCGGTTTTTGCGGCGCAGTTGCACGTAAATGGAGTAGAAGAAGCGTTGCCGAAACATGCGTGGCGCCTTTTGCCGCGCAGTTTGGTGGCAGCTGTTGTGGCCGATTCTCTGCCGCGCATTCTTGTGACAATTTTTGGTGGCGCGCGGTCTGTTTCTGCGTGGCAAGTGTTCGTGGCAATTTTTGTGGCGCTTCCCTTGCGTGGTAACTTGCCCGTTCCCCGAGCATCGACTTTTCTCGGGAACGGGCCATTTTGGGGCGGGCCCCCTCCCCAACCGCGCCTCCTGCCCGCCCATGCCGTGCGATGATGATCATCGCGACGCCCTTGCATGCGGGAATCTGCTCGAGTGCTGCGCACTTCTTCTGCGCCCGTGTTAGCTGTAGTGTGTGCCGTTGCGGCGCGCTGGGCAATGGTGCGGCGTGCTGCTTCTGTATCGCAGTTTCAGTGTTGGGATGCGCCGCGCACTGCCTGGGCGCGCCATGTTGTGGGCCAGGCCGCGATGCGCCTTGCATCCCAGCGCTCGCAGCAGCAGGCTTTTGCGCGCGGCATGGAGGGAACATTTGGTGGGTTTGCTCCACGCCGCGCGCGCGCTTTTTTCGATTTTGCGATTTAGTTTTGGCGCTCTTGTTTGGTGGGATTGGAACATGTCTAGTGATGGGCCTAAGCGAGACTTTGATATGGCAGTGCATGGGCTGGAAGCAACAGGTACCACTTTCTTCTGTCATAGCAACCCAAGTCCGGGCGGTGGCCTCTACACATTCACACACATCCTCACACGCATATACTTGAATAGATCGTTTAGGTTATGCCGAAGAGCATTTGGAATTGGTTTCGACAGCGTCCCGCTTCAATGCGTGGTCACCGCTTGCCGAATATTTGGCGTGGAGCCTATCACGCGCGAGCATCCCATACTCAGCCGTGGCCAGCGAGGGCTTCACGGAACCCGTCTCGAGGCTCTCGTGGGCCCTCTTGAGGTCATTTTGGCATCCCTCGGGGGGTTGTGCGTGTGTGGAGGCTTTGGTCTGTCTGGGAGAGCAACGGGGCGGGCCGTCTTGGGGCCGCCGGGGAGCACTCCGGAGGTCATCTCGGGCCACCTCGGGCCGTCCTGCGCAGTCTCGGCGGCGATGTCCGTGCGGTGCCGCACCCTCTGCCGCCCGCGCCCTCTCCAGCGCGAGTCGGCAACGCCAGGGCCGCGCGGGGATGCCTCGGGCCCGACTTGAAGCGGTACCGGAACCTCATGCGGGGACGGCTGGCAATCTCTAGGCCTCCTATATGGGGTCCGAGTAGATGGGGTCGGAGGATCGCGCCGCATCGCCGATGCATCGACGATGGGGCTCGATGTGGAGACCGATTTTCCCCACGCCGACGTCGCGGATGCGTCGCCGACGTCGCTGATGCATCGCCGATGCATCGCCAATACATCGGCGATGCATTGGCGATGCGGCGCGATCCTTCGACCCCATCTACTCGGACCCCATCTAGGAGGCCTCTACAATCGTGGCGCCAGTTGCAAGGAAATCGTGGGCCTGGGGGCGCGAACCTGGTTGGATGGGCAAGGGATCGTTGCCTCGGGGGCGCGAGCGGCGCGGGCCGGGAGCAGCTTGCAAGGATTGTGGTGTTGGGGGCGCGATTCTGGCGTAATGTAATTGGCATCGCTCGGACGTGTGCATTTTCCTTTGGCGAGGACCATCGAGGAGCATCCTTGATCATTTTGCGAAAAAAACCCACGCACGAAACTGAAAAAAACAGGGAATGGACGTCCGAGCGATGGCCAGTGCATGAGGCATTGTGGCTCGGGAGGCGCGAGTCTGGTGTAGTGCTGTCTATTGCTGCTCATCTGCTGCACTCCGCCCTGCTTCGCCGCTCCCTCCCTCCTTCTCGCTCCTCGTCCTTGCCATCCCCCTCCCCATCCTCCATCCCCTCCCTCCGTCCCCATCCCTCCCTCATTCTCTCTCCCTCCCCCTCGTTCTCTCTCTCTCTCCCTCCCCCTCGTTCTCTCTCTCTCTCTCTCTCCCTCTCTCTCTCTCTCTCCCTCTCTCCCAGCTCCGAGCGCCAATGGGGGGGGAGCGCCGATGCCCGCGCGGACCTCTGGAAGGCTGTGATCTTCTGCTCCAAAACATGCACCGTTCGCTCCATGACTAAGTGTCCCTCGTCCTCGCCCTCCTCCCCCGGGCCTCTCTCCCCCTGATCGGAGGCCAGCTGTCTGACAGTGAAGGCGAAGACGTCCCGGACGACTTCCGTCCTAAGGGCGCGCCCATGGCGAAGTACACAGGCAGCCCCCCTCCTGCTGCTGTCCTTCCCCTCCAATGCCGACGGCGACTAAGCGGTGATAAAGGTTGTTCAGAGGACGGCCAGTGCGAGGGGGAGGAGATGGAGGAGGAGGGATGGGGGAGGGAGGATTGAGGGAGGACGAAGATCAGGTTGGGCATGAGGAGTGGCACATGGAGGAGGGAGGAGGAGGAGGAGGAGGAGTACGGAGTACGGAGTACGTGGAGGAGGCAGGAGGAAGAGGGAAAGCAGGAGGAGCAGGGGAGGAGGGAGGGAGGAGGGTGCAGGGAGGAGGCAGGAGGGAGCATGGAGGATCGGGGAGGGAGGAGGGACGGAGGGACGGAGGGACAGGCGACCGAGGATGGCGGAGGAGAAGGAGGAGGACAGGCTGGGCTTTTTGCGCTGCACCGCCGCTCGCCTCCCCCCGAGCGGCCCAGCGCTGCGCCGGAGGCACCTACGAGCTGAACGACTGGCGGTTCCAAGTCACGCTGGACCCCCCCTCCCGCGCGGCGAAGGAAGAACGGCATCCGTAGGGTGCCACATGTGAACCCCTACCCCCCACGATTTCTGAGGGGGAGGGTGGGGTTCACTTCGCTCGTGAGGGGTAGGGGGAGGGGGAGGGTGCGAGCGAAGTGAACCCCACCCTCCCCTTCACAAATCGTGGGTGGTAGGGGTAGGGTGCACATGTGGCCCCCTAATCCGGTCCCAGACGTGCTCGGGCCGTGAAGGCGTCTCAACGGGAGGTCTTTGGGAGCCTCCAGGGGGTCCCTCGCCAGGCCCCGTGACCGCCAAGAGCCGGCTCGCGACGGAAAGCCAGCCCCGGGGACGGGATCGGGGCTTCCGGGGACCCCTTGGCATCGCTCGGACGTGTGCATTTTTCCTTCGGCGAGGACCATCGAGGAGCACCCTTGATCATTTGGCGAAGAAACCACGCACGAAACCAAAAAAACACAGGGAATGGACGTCCGAGCGATGGCGGGATCCCGCACCGAAAAACATCGGGCATGCCCTGGGCAGGCGCAGCAAGTCTGGAGTCGGCCGGCAGGCAGGTGCCCCACGGAGCTTCCTCCTCCCCCGGTGGCCTCAGGGACCCACAGGAGCATCCTAGGGGCATCCTATAGGCTCCTCCGAGGTCGGCCGAGACTGTGCCCCACGACTTTCGGCAGAGCGCCTCCTCCGCTGCAAGACAGTCTTGCGGAGGCCCCCGCGGAGCTCTTGGCTCGGCGCCTGGGTCCCCCTGGCGGCGCCTCCGGCGCCGCAGCTTGCGCGCTCCGCGCGCGCCAGGGGAGCCCTCACCCTCCATCTTCCGCACCTTCCGCGCGGCAGGTTCCACGCCGCGGCGGCCGCCGCCGCGGCCGCCACTGCGGCTTCCGCCGAGGCCGCAGCAGCGGTTTCGGCGGCGGCGGCGTCCGCCGCGGCGCGGCACCTGCCGCGCGGAAGGTGCGGAAAGTGGAAGGCGGGGGAGAGGGATCCAGCGCCGAGCCAAGAAGCCCGCGCGGACCTCCGACGAACGTCTGCGTGGACCCCGCGACCGTCTGCGCGCACGCGCCTGCCGCTCGGTTCCTCCTCGGGCCCGCGCCCCACGCCCGCCGCGCGGCTGGCCCGGGGCCAATGCTGGGCCCCAGGACGGTGTGTGGAACCTCCTCTGGCCGAGGCCGGGGGAGGGCGTACATCAGAGCGTGAATGACCTACCCGGCTCTCGCTTCCAGGCAAAGCCAAGTCATACCACGCGCCTCCTCGTCAGGCGGCCTGGCCAGTGCAGGCCGTAGTTTGGCACCGCTTGGTATCTCTTGGAAGCGAGGGTGGTCAAAAGCGAGGTAGGTTTGTTTGCCCCCTAAGTACACGCCATCCTGGGGTCCTGGGGCCCAGGACGGACCTGGCCAGGCTCGGCGGCGGTGCACAGATGCCCTCTGCACATGCCGGTTGTCCGATGGCCCTCCTGCGTGGGCACTTCGAGCGCTTACGATCGAGGTTTGTCGAAGGCAATATGCTGGCCTGCTCCCGCCTCGGACTCGAGAGAAATTCGACGTATGGCGCGCCTCGATGCCGCGTAATTGCCGTTGGTAGTATGATTGCCGTTCTGATATTATCACTATCAGCGTGGTGTCTGAATACCCGTAAGGTAAGTAAATATCAACCGTAATGGTATTACTAACACAACTGATCGCACTAACATGAATCGGGTTATGATGTTCGTAATCGTATTATATTGTTGGTGGTCGGAGTATGACTATCTTATCATACGTAGTTATATTTTCTAGTACTAACTAAGGTTCGTAGTACTCTTAACATTGTTATTCGCACGCTTATTATTCATCATATGTTCAAAAGTATTGCCATCACTATGCTTTATTAGTAGTACTAGTTGTACGGTTTGATTAGCAGTAGTCATAATATTGTCCTCGCTTGTATTCGTATCATTAATATTTTTAGTTTGGTAGCAATGATTATTGGTGTTGGCATTGATCGTAGTAGTGCTGCTATTCTTATTCGATGCTGGTATGATAATTCGATGTAGCGATGTATTCGTACGATTCGTCTTGTTGTTGCTATCCTCGTGTGAGCAGGCCCTCTAACGCTGTAGGCCCAGGGACGCCCTCCGGGCACGAGCCTCCGCCGGGGAGTGCCGAGAAGCGCCGTCGCAGAGGCGGCTCCCACGGCTCCTGCCGCGGTGTAGCGAGTTCCGAGCGGCCTGGCCCAGACCCATCCCTCCCACACAGACACACACAAGCATAATTACCGAGCTCAGCGCCGACACCGACTCCAAGGATCTCTCCCCCCCTCCCTCCTTTCCTGACTTTTTGATGTATCTCGCACTGCATGCTCCTCAGACACATCAGATTTTTGTCCGCATCGAGGCTACGGCCTCCACCGCCACGCCCAAACGGGCGCGTGCGGGCGCCCACGCGGCGTGCGCACGGATCTGGCGTTCGTTCGTTCGTTCGTTCGAGCGGCCTGGCTCAACCCCCGAGTTTGTTTGATTGAACGCTCCCGAG
>CAUYUJ010018373.1:116709-121709 GCA_963575745.1 Prorocentrum cordatum | reverse complement strand
CTCGAACCGCCCCCCTGCCATTGCGGTCCGTGTGCCTGCGATGCACTTCCTGTCCTCCTCCTCCTCCTCCTCCTCCTCCTCCCGAGGAGGAAACGACTTCCTGTCCTCCTCTTCCTCCCCCTCCTCCTCCTCCTCCTCCTCCTCCTCCTCCTCCTCCTCCTTCTCCTCCTCCTCCTGAGGAGGAAACGACTTGCTGTCCTCCTCCAACTCCCCCCTCCTCCTCCTCCTCCTCCTCCTCCTCCTCCTCCTCCTCCCCTCCTCCTCCTCCTCCTCCTCCTCCTCCTCCTCCTCCTCCTCCTCCTCCTCCTCCTCCTCCTCCTCCTCCTCCTCCTCCTCCTCCTCCTCCTCCTCCTCCCTCCCGGGGCCACCCGCGGGCGGGGCACGCGGGCGGCCCCTGGCTCGACTTGCGTGGCGGGGTGCCGGCACCGTGCGGCGGTCGAGGGGGCCGCGGAGCAGGGGCGGGGGAGGAGCCGGAGGTGCCTGCCCGGAGGTGCCTGCCGGAGGTGCGTGCCCGGAGGAGCGGAACCGTGCGGCGGTCGAGGGGGCCGGAGGAGCAAGGGCGGTCCCTCTCTCCCGGAGCCGAGGTGCCTGCCCCCCCCGGAGAGTCGGCCACGCGCAGAGAGGGGGGGGGCGGAGGGGGGAGGGCTTCTTAGAAGCACCCCTGCTCCTTAGAAGGCGCGGGCCTCATCTATAGATGTCGGGCCGGCGCCTTCTAGGAAGCAGCCTGCTTCTAAGAAGCCCTCCCCGCTCCCTCCACCCCCTTGTGCGCGCCGCCAAGGAGGAACCGGAGATGCCTTCTCCCCTGGAGAGGGCTGCGAGGGGAGGTGATGTATCGCTGTATGCGCGCTCCTGGAGGACAAGATGGACTGGATGGGCGCAGCGGTGGGCTGCTCGGGGATACGAGCATCATCATCATCATCATCATCATCATCATCATCATCATCATCATCATCATCATCATCATCAACATCATCATCACCATCATCATCATCATCATCATCATCATCATCAACATCAACATCAACACCAACATCATCATCATCATCATCATCATCATCATCATCATCATCATCATCATCATCATCATCATCATCATCATCACAGACAATGATAAGCTATAATGTCTTGGCTATGAGCTTCCTGACGTATGTCGCGCAATTCTTTTCGCCGACTGATGTGGTTCGTCGATGTCAGCGTGAATGGCTTCAAGCGGTTATTGGTTGGCCTCGTCATTCTCTGCATCCTGATCTTCTGTATCGATTAAAGGAACTTGGTTTCCCTGTGCAAGCGGTAGATATTGCTCGGTATGCTGCTGCAGCACAATATCGTCTGGCTCGTCGCTCTGGTGTATTCCAAAGGCTCATTGATGAATATCATGATATTCTTGATGGCAGTAACTGGTTGGTCGCTCATGAGTACAATCCGAGATTTACTAACAGTATGTTTTATCAAGTACATGAGAACTGGAGACGGCTCAACTGTGTACCGCGTGTTCCCGATGATCCGTGGAGGAAAGACTTTCAGAAATGCGTTATTTCTCAACTGAATATGCACGAGACTCCTGTGTCTTTTTATCTACAAGACCGAATGGATTACTGGATGAAGGATCGCCGCTCCGATCGCAACGACGCTACACTGATGCTTATTCGCATGTCGATGGTGTCTGCGCAGTTGCCCTGCTTCGTCCTCGCCAGTGTTCTCAAGACTGTGTGCAATGGATGGGCTACTTCCGCTCGATATTGCCAGCCACGTGATGTTTGTCGGTTCGGATGCAAGGCCGGCTCTTGTGATGCCATCCCTCACTATTTCTCTTGCCCGCACTTTGTAAATGCTGTATCACATCTTCTGCCATGTATGCCTGTCTCCTATTTCTTCGGTGACCCCAGGAAGCGATTCCTGCCGCATCTCTGTGAACGGGGAACCTCAGAGGAGCTCAAAAGTATCGTTGTTGGTATTGAGCTCGCCCACTCTGTGCATCATAGAACGCGCGCACGTGAATCTTATTGTCCTGTTTTTTTCCTTCGTCTCTTGCATGCCCGTGCACGTCAGCTGTTGCGTCGCCGTAAGTGTCTTGTGTCTATTTTCTCGAATACCACACCTGCGCACGTTCACTGTCGTTGTCCAGCCGATCGCATCTTGACTTAGCTCGTCGCTATTGGACGGACGTTCTGCCCTCGTCTCGCTTCGTGTCTGCCCGCCCTCTTCGCGTTTTGCCCTCTTCTCGCCTCTTGCCCGCTTGCCCTCGTCTCGTCCCTTGTCTTCAACGCGAGTCCGGATCATCATAATCATCATCATCATCATCATTATCATTATAATCAACATCATCATTATCATCTTCATCTTGATTATCACCATCATCATCAACATCATCATCATCATCATCAGCATCGCCATTATCATCAGCGGCATCATCACCCTCAGCATCATCAGCATCATCGCCAGTAGTATCAGCATCGCCACCATCATCATCAGCGTGATCATGCTGATGATCATCCTCATCATCGTCATCATCAGCATCATCATATTCATCATCATCATCATCATCATCATCAGCATCATCAGCATCGTCATCATCATCGTCAACATCGTCATCATCGTCATCATCATCGTCATCATCGTCATCATCGTCATCGTCATCAGCAGCAGCAGCGGGCGACGTCATCTGACCACCTCAACGATCATGTTCGGGCCCATCTTGGCCCAAGATCGGTGCATGTGCATCTCTGGCCATGATCGGGACTGGCTGGGATCGGTGAGGTCGTCAGTTGGCGTCGTCCAGCACCACCGCTGGCTCCGGCACTGGCTCCCATGGTGCCAGCTCCGGCACGGGCTCCTAGATGCAGAAGTTTCGGACCCAGGCGAGCACCAGTTTCATCAGCGTCAGCATCGGCACCAGCCGCTTCCAGCAATTCGGACGGAGTCTGCTGCCGCTGCTGCTCCTCCGCCGCCTTCACCTCCCCTGATTTCACCGAGCGCGTTCTTCTACTCGCAAAGTGCCCAACTACTCGCAAACGTCAGCAACAAATGTGTTTTCCTCGATGTAAAACATCGCAGATCCCCCGCGGCGTATCCAGACCATTTGCGAGTAGTTACTTTGCGAATAGTGGAGCGCGCTTGTCTATTATTCGTTGTGATCCGCGCCGCCCTCCGCTGCCTCTACATCCTCGACCTGCTGTTGCTCCTCCTCCTCCTCCTCCTCCTCCTCCTCCTCCTCCTCCTCCTCCTCCTCTTCCTCCGCTTTCTCGGCCGCGACGCCCAGCCCGAGGATGAACTCGGGTGACGTTTGGGGGGTGGGGTGCCGTGTCGGGGGGCCCGCCCGAGGCGGATCGCAGCCTCGGGCGGGGAACGGAAGATCTCCTCGGATGGGCACCCCACCCCACTCTTCCACCCCCGTCCCCTCCGACTCCTCCCCTTCGGGGCGTCGAACCTCCCACCCTGCGGCACCGTCCGCCTTGCCCGCGTGGTCCTCGCCCTCCCTCCGCCTGGCTCCCAGGGCCGGGGCCTTCGCCGCCCGGAGGGCCAGCTCACTCCAGGGGCGGCCCTCGGGCACGCGGAGGGGCGCGGCGCCGAGGAGCCCTGGCAGGAGCAAGGCCGGGCTTAAGTCGGGCCTGTCCCTCTACAGGAGGCATATTCAAAAATAGTGAAAGAACAGTCTGGGAACGATTTGTTGACCATTTTGGGGCATTTGGGGGGTATTTTGCTGTGTATTTTTGGGGTATTTTTAATTTTTCGTCCAAAATCGGCCTGTAGGGGGACAGGCCCGACGTAAGGCCGGGCTGCAGGGCGCGAGTCGTGTTGTCAAAAAGGTGGCTACTCGCCCCTGGGGCCGCGCGTGTTCGATGATCCAGCAGTTGCAAGGATGGGCGGCGGGTGGTCTTCAAGAGGTGGCCACTCGCCCCAGGGGCCGCGCGCATTCGACGATCCAGCAGCTGCAAGGATGGGCGGCGGGTGGTCTTCAAGAGGTGGCTCTCGCGCTCGTGCCGCGCACATCCGTCCGAAACGTTCCCAACACGGATAGACGGCGGCTCTTCTTCAACATAGGGGGTGGCACTTGGCAACCATTCAAGCTATAGGACGGGACGTCTGAAGCAGTGCAACAGCAACGCGGACGGATGACGGCTCCTGTTCAAGATGGGCCTCCCGCTTGATGCCTCTTCGGAATGTGACCCGGAGGTAAACCTGTTGTGCAGCATGTCCAAGGTTGGAGGTTGGTCGTTTTCAAAATTTGGTTGTCATTGTAGATTGCGTGGAGCCTTCAGGCGATGGAGGGCGTTCTTTGAACGCGGCTATCGCTCGAACGGTAGGGCTATGGGGCTCGCGTTTTTCCAAAGGAGGACGCCCGCTGTTCTTTACAGTGTGCCTGCTGTTTGTTGAGCACATGTCCCGTAGATCAGAAACATCTCTGTGCGATGACTCGAACGTGCATTTGTTCCTGCATGTGTCATGCAAGATCACAGCCAGTTTTTCAGCGTTTAACGGGACGCAGCGCAGGGAAAATATGAGGCAGGGCTGGCTCAGGGGACGACAGGTAGGGAGGCAGGCAATGCGTGCTGGACATGTCTACACCCGTCGTGTCTGACCTGCGACGCGCCGGGGGCGATTGTCGTGCCCAAATTGCACTGCAACGATCCCAAGGAATATGTTCCAGTGGCCGGTCGTATTACCTGTCCTGCTGCATGTCTGCTGTAGTGCGTGTGGCTCCAGCATATGCAGATTTTACATGTTGTTTGCCTTGTTGCAACACCAACACAGTCTCAGGGAGTCAACGTTAATTTCGCAGATGACGGCGGTGTGGATGGTGACCACGCTATGACGATGCTGCTGAAAATGATAAGGGCGAGTGGAAGAACACCGACGCCTATGTCGGCAAGCGGCGGTGATGACGATGACGGTTATGGAGATGTTGATCAGACATGGGGACGAGGATGGCGAGGATGCGTACGAGGAAGAAGAGTGCCGTGGAGGAGGTGGAGGAGGAAGAGGAAGCTGAGAAGTGCGAG
>CAUYUJ010018373.1:104209-114209 GCA_963575745.1 Prorocentrum cordatum | reverse complement strand
GGAGGAGGAGGAGCAGGAGGAGGAGGAGGATGAACCGAGCCCAACACGTCGTCAGCTGCAGGAGGAGGAGGAGGAGGAGGAGGGAGGGAGGGAGGAGGAGGAGGAGGGAGGAGGAGGAGGAGGAGGAGGAGGAGGAGGAGGAGGAGGAGGAGGAGGAGGGCTGGGTTCCCTGCGGCGGCGTGCCATTGATCTCGTTCTTGCCCCCCCACGACCCCATCGTGTGGCACCGCCGCGCGCCGCCGACCACCACCGAAGCTCGCGCTGAGCAGGGCCGGCCCGTCGCCCGACCGAGCCCTGGGGCACGGCAGCGCCGCGCACCGCCGGCCGGCGGTTGAGCTCCCCGCCGGGTAGTGGCGAAGCGCTCGGGCTTGCCCACGTCAGGGGCAACGACAGGGGGGGGATAGGGCGGGACAATCCAGGTCGGCGGGCGGGCTCGCAAGAGCACGGGCCAGCGAACCCCGAGGAGGCGGATCGGGCGGGCGGGGACGGCCCGGAAGGCGGCCCGGGCGGGCGGGACGGAGTCCACCGCGCGGGCGGGATCGGCGAGAGGGCGAATCCGAACGGGCGGGCCGGGCGAGAGTGGGCCCTAACGGGCGGGTAGGGCGAGAGTGGGCCCACAGAGGGGGGGACGCATCGATCCCCAACCGCCCACCGATCGCCGATAGGGGCCCGATGGCCCCGACCTGCCCAGGAAGGGTCGGATTCACTGTCGGAGGCCCATCGCCGATCTATCGGCGATGTATCGCCGATTCCAGGTCGATGCCCCCCCTATGTCAGTCCCCCCCCCCCCTATCGTTGCCCCTCACCTAAGAATGTGCTAAGAACCTTTTGCGTTTTGAACGACATATTCTCAGAACATTTCTGGCTGAGACAGTCTGCAGATTGTGATTAGCAAATGAGCCCCCCCCCCCTGGGGCTGATGAGTAGACCCCGCGGGCCACGAAACCTTTTCTTTATCACGCGCGCCAGGGGGTCGTCGCGGGCACCGCCGAGGGGATCGTGTACCCCCTGAATGACAGCCTCAAAACGATGTCATGTCGTATCGAAGTTGTTATATGGGGTCGTATACATCCGAGGAGAATTTTCTTCCCCCTCTCAGGCGTCGTCGTCGTCGTCGTCGTCGTCGTCGACTACAGCGGGCTTATGCAGCCCCCCCCATTAGGGCATCCGCAGTGCGTCGACGTCGTCCTCGTCGTCGTCCTCGTCCTCGTCCTCGTCTTCGTCTTCGTCGTCGTCGTCGTCGTCGACTACAGCGGGCCCACGCAGCACCGCCCCCCCCACCCCCATAGGGCATCTGCAGTGCGTCGTCGTCGTCGGCGTCGTCGTCGTCGTCGTCGTCGACTGCACCCCCCCCCATGCAGCATCCGCAGTGGGTTGTCGTCGTCGTTCGTCGTCGACTAGAGCGGGCCGTCGTCGTCGGCGTCGTCGTCGTCGTCGACTACAGCGGGCTTACGCAGCCCCCCCCCATTAGGGCATCCGCAGTGCGTCGACGTCGTTCTCGTCGTCGACCTCGTCCTCGTCTTCGTCTTCGTCGTCGTCGTCGACTACAGCGGGCCCACGCAGCACCGCCCCCCCCACCCCCATAGGGCATCTGCAGTGCGTCGTCGTCGTCGTCGTCGTCGACTGCACCCCCCCCCATGCAGCATCCGCAGTGGGTTGTCGTCGTCGTTCGTCGTCGACTAGAGCGGGCCGTCGTCGTCGGCGTCGTCGTCATCGTCGTCGACTACAGCGGGCCTACGCAGCACTTCCCCCCACAATGCGGCACCCGCAGTGCGTTGTCGTTGTTGTCGTCGTCGTCGTCGTCGTCGTCGTCGTCGTCGTCGTCGTTGTCGTTCGTCGTTCGTCGTCGTCGTCTCCGTCGTCGTCGTTGTCGCCGCCATCGTCGTTGTTGTCGTCGTCGTCTTCGTTGGCTACACCGGGCTGCTCGTCGTCGTCGTCGACGAGTACATAGACCGCGACAGATTGGGGGGCCACCCCGCGATTCGCCCGAGCAGGGAAATCATGTTTGTAAACACGTGCCCCCCGCGCATTTGTTAACCGCAAGCTGACATGGCGTTGAAAGAACCTTGTTTTCGTTATCAAAACATTTTGTTCTCAGAACATGTCGTGGTATACCTATGGGAATGCCGGGGCGGGGACGGTCGGTCCCTGCTCAGAGCACGCCAGCGGCCAACCCAGCGGTCTGATAAATTCACGACGGGCGTTCGAGGAACGAGGTTCGAGGTATTCGGGCGTTTCCGCTGCGTGGTTCTCGGCAGCCTCGGGATGTTCTGCAGCAGTTGCGTCTCGCCGCGGGCTTCCCGGGGTGCCCAGCTCGGCCCGCACGGCTGCCGGAGAGCCGACTTGTGGCCCAACGATCCAGACGCGCTCGCGTCGTCAAGGAAAAAAAAACGCTTGAAGAACTGTTCGCCGTTATCGGCCCTCGGGGGCCCTCGCCGGGCCCCGGGCCGCCAAGAAACGACCCGCGATGGAAAGCCGACCTTGGGGAAAGGGCCGGGAGCTGCGGGGACCCCGTATTGCCGATTTTTTGTCGCGGCAGCGGCGACGCGCAACGCGGCGCAACGCGGTCGTGCCGTCGTCCGTCTGTCGTTGCGCGGCCCCCAGGGTGTCCGACACCGAGCTGCTGCGCGTCAACAGTTCGTTCGCCTTCTTCTTCGGCTCCTTTGGGGGCTCAAACATATTGTTTGTTATTCTTCCTCTCTCTCTTTCTTTCTTTCTTTCTTTCTCTCTCTCTCTCTCTCTCTCTCTCTCTCTCTCTCACATACACACACACACACGTACGCACGCACGTTCGCAGTCACGCACGCACGCGCGCACTCACGCACGCACGCGCGCACGCACGCATACACACACACGCACACATACACACACTGTTTTACGTCGGCGGCTGGGCAGACGGTGACTGCTCCGGCGGATTGGCTGACAGGGGGCGCTCTAAATGCAAATTGGCGCAGCAATTCCCGAGGGAGGAGGAAAAAACCCAGGCGCGACGGGAAGAGAGGAAGCCGGGCGCGCTCAGGCAAGTTACCAGCAGCGGCGGGTGGGAATGCCGAGGGGGGAGGACCAGCGAACGCGACACACACACACACACATACACACATACACACATACACATATACATACACACGCACACCTAGATGATTCATGTGTATAATTCGAGATGTGCTTGTATATACACATATGTAATATATGTATATCGAATCGCCTTCCGCCCATCCCGCCACCGTGCCTGCGTTATGGGTCAGAGTCGTCAGGGATGCTTCTTGGGCTTTCGTCGGGTCGCTCTCGGGGGCCTCTGGGGGGCAGTGTTGGGGCCTCGAGAGGGCCTCTTGGGGGCGTTTGGGGGACCTTTTGGGGGCTTCCTTGTGGCGGGTCTCTTGGGGGCTCTTGGGGGCTTGTTGGCAGCCGTCTTGGGGACTTCGTGGGCCGTCTTGGAGGCCTCTTGGGCCGTCTTCGATTCCTCTTGGGCCGTTGGGGGGCCCTCTTGGAGGACTCTTGGGTAGTCTTGGGGCGACATTGTGGGCTCTTGGCCGTCTTGGCACCGGGAAGCCGAAAAGGCGAAAACGCCAAAATCATTCAAACATTTTGGGAACATCATTGATTCTTGCCTCTTGGGGCCCTCGTTGGAGGGCTCTTGGAGGCCTCGTGGGGCGTCTTCGAGGCCTCCTGGGCCGTCTGGAGGCCATCGTGGGCGTCTTGGAGCGATCTTTCGGCGATCCTGGGCCCTCCTGGACCGTCTGGACGGCCCCCCGCGGGTTCCTTGGCCTGTTTTGTGGCCCTCCCGTGCGAGAGGACCGCCCTGGAGGTCCACGCGAGAAGCCCGGGCCACGCCATACCGCTCGAGAGCGCCGGGGAAGCGGAGGGCCCAGGCCCGTAAGGATTTTACAAACCATGAGCCTCTCAGAGCTGCACGAGCCTTGGGCCCCTCCACTTCGTGCCGCTGGCGCGATGTCGGATCTGCATTTCAATATGTTGTTGTTTCTCTCTCTCTCTCTCTCGCTCTCTCTCTGTCTCTCTCTTCTCTCTCTCTCTCTCTCTCTCTCTCTCTATATATATATATATATATATATATATATAGAAATATTCCTCTTCCTATATTTTTACAAGCCCAGGCGGGGGGAAAACCCCTCCCCCCCCCAAAAAAAACCGGACGCCCTGGATCTGGGGCTTTGGGACCCTCCAGACGGGCCCCCGGGCCTCGCAGGGCGTTTTGCCAGGCCTTCCCAGCACACCTAGTGCGATCGGGGGGGTCAGGGGGTCATCGGAGACGTCCCAGGGACCCCCAAGACAGCACAATAGCGCTCCAAGAGTGACCGACGTGACCTCAAGACGACCCCTAAGAAGCCGTCATACCCCCAAAGATCGCCCCGAAACGTCCCAAGAGGCCTCCAAGAGCACTCCCAAGAAGGCCCCAAGAGGCACAAATCATTGATTTTCCGTCGGTTTTTGGTGAATTTGGGGGTTCTCCTTTTTTGGGCTTCCCGACGCTCCAAGCTGGCGGTCTTCTGGGCGTCCGAAGCCGCCTGGGAGGCTCCCAAATCGCCCCATACCCATCCCACAGGGCTTCCAGGCAGTCCAAGAGAACCCCAAAACGGCACAACGGGGGTTCAAGATGGCCCTCAGAGAGCCCCATGGCGGCCCAAGATGGCCCCAAGACACCCTCCGAAGCATTCCAAATCGTGACCCGGTTCAGGGAGACCGCGGTTGGAGGCAGGGTGGCCCGAGGAAACCCCCAGAGGCCCCCAGAACACGCCCAGGAGGCCTCCAGAAGGCCTTAAGAAAGCCTGAAATAACTTTTGTGAGGCCCCCAGAGGCTCTCCAAGGAGGAGCCTCCGCAAAAAGAGCTGAGGAGGATGGGGAGATGCGCAGGGTATGTCGAAAATGAGGACAAAGGAGGAAGGATAACGAATCACAGTATTATAGCGGCGATGCCGGAAAAGGCAACAAGGAGTTATCGCTAAATTGTCGGCTTGACTTTCCTGCTATTCCGCCTGCATGTCAAACTTCAAGGACCAAGGTGCATGGCGCGAAGCGCCACTGCAGTCTTGTATTTATATATACATAAACAGGTGTACGTGTATATATGCACATACATACATACATACATACATACATACATACATGCATGCATGCATGCATGCATGCATGCATCCATACATCCATACATCCATACATCCATACATCCATACATCCGTACATCCGTACATCCATACATCCATACATCCATACATCCGTACATCCATACATCCATACATCCATACATCCATACATCCATACATACATACATACATGCATGCATACATACATACATACATACATACATACATACACACATACACACATACATACATACACACAAACATACATATCGATCCGTTTTCCAAACAGAATTGCACGCCCCAAACGCAAGCCGCCTGCTGATGGGCACGGTTCCGTCCCATCGCCGTTTTTGCTCAAGTATTTCGGGCGGCAGCGCCATCCCAGCTTCTTGGAATTCCGTGGTCATCACCTGAGCAGAACCACCAGCGGCGTAATCGCCATTCTCGATTCGGTTGGGCCAGAGCGTGAGCGGCTGGCCGACGAAGCTTCGACTGTGTGTTGGCCTCGGGCTCGTTCGGGAGCATCCGATCGCTGGTGAACCTCTGTTCGCTGGCGGGCTTGCCCTCTGCCGTGCGCCTGACCTTGGGCCGCTGCCTCGCTTCGCGTCCGTCTCCAGTGGGAGGTGGGCTGCACCGGGGCGGATCTGATCCAGTTGTGCGAGTGCCAGAGCGCGGAGTGCGGGGCAGAGTTGGAAGTTACTTCGAGGCAGGCGGGGATCGGTAGTCGGTGCGTGCGGTACGCCCCCTTTCGGGACCTGGACGTGTATCCTCAGATCTTGTCGGTGGGCCTCCTCGTGAGCGGCGTGGCGTTGAAAAACGACGGATCCTCGATGACGGAGATGACGTTCGGGCGCCCACGGAGGGCTCCGAGTGCGGCATACGGCGTCGATGGTGAGCTGACCGTGGTCGAGGTGCGCGTGGCGCTGGAGGGGAAGGCCCCGTGGACGTCATCCCCAGCAGCAGGGGCGGGCACCAGCCCGGCCGAGGACCTCTATCCTGGCATGTCGGAGGGTTCGGGCCCACTGCCTGCGAGCGACGGGCTCAGCTGGTACATGCTGGCAGCGGAGGACCCATCGGAGCTCAGGCAGGCGGCGCACCACCCGGACATCGACGGGTATCTGGTCGTGGGGAGTGTTGGCATCGCCATGCAGGATGCCGACGCCGCGCTGGTGAAGGCGGGGGTCCCCTCGGTGCCCGGCCCAGGCTCGGAGACAGACGCGCGGGTGCTGGACATCAAGACGACGCCCGACGGCAGCTGCCGTCGTCACTTCACTGAGGCCGCGTGGCTGGTAATGACCACGGAGTGGGCTGAGTGGCCCAGCACGGGTGCGAGGACGGCCGCCTGGCCTCGGGTTGCTCGGGCTTGCCTGAATCAGCACCCTCGGGCCCGCTACACGAAGTGGGAGCACGAGTGCAGCCAGGAGGCCACGATCGAGGGTGTCGGCGGCAGCGACCTCGCCATGCGCACGGCTGAGCGGGGCCCTAGCTTCGGTCAGTCGAACCTCGGCGGGGTCGCCTCAATCGAGTTCTTGATGCGGAAGGCCGAGACGGCCGACGGACGGTATCGTGATCGCCTCGCTGCCGTCCAGGGCGGCGTCCAGACGGAGGGGAGCTGCCTCTACCTCGGCATGGGCCCGCCGCGAGGGCTGGTGACGGTCATGCCGGCACAGGTCGATCACATCAACCCCAGGGCGCACCACGAGGCCCAGATCCTCAAGGAGCGCCGGCAGGCGAAGGAGGAGAGGGTGCTCTCGCGAGGTGGCGGTGGCGGCTCTGTCGGGGGCGAGGCGGAGCTGCTGAAGAAGATCCAGCAGCAGGCGATCGAGCTCAGGAGGTGCCAGGAGAAGGGCGCAGGGAAGGACCAGTCGGCCGGCCACGGGGTCGGCCGAGGCCAATGACTCGCCCGGTCGAAGCCGGGCTCCGAGTGACCAGCCCCCCCGTCTCCCCATCTATCTCGCAGGGGAAATACAGGGGCAGAGGTTCCGCCCGGACCGGGGCCTCCACGGGGATCCCATCAAGAAGGACAAGCGCCACGGGCAGGATTGCCCCTGCTCGCGGAAACGCAGTTCCACGGATCCCCAGCTCCGAGTGACCCTATAGAGTAGGCAGATGCAAAGGCGGTGCGTCTGCGTCGGGGAGGGGCGACTTGCGGGAGCCAAGATGAGTGCCTCCCCCAGACATCCGACGTCTCGATTTTTTCGAGACACGGGCCCCCGACCTCCCGACCACTTCCCTGGCACCCGCTCTTCATCCCGAGCCGTTTTTTGACGGTCCCGAGGCCCGGCAAGGGCCCCGAGAGGCCGAAAATTGGGAAAAGCCTCCGTCTCGATTTTTTTGAGGCGCCCGCTGTCTGGGTCTGCGTCGGGGAGGGGCGACCTGCGGGAGCCAAGACGAGTGCCTCCTGCACCTCGGGGAGTGCACCGGGGCGGCTGCCAAGGCCGCCCTGGGCCTGGAGGAGGACCGGGCGGTCGGGAGCCCGGCCCTGGCCGCCAAGAAGGGAGCTGCCTCTGCGGTGAAGAGCCGTTTTGCTTTCTCCTCCTCCTCCTCCTCCTCCTTCTCCTCCTCCTCCTCCTCCTCCTCCTCCTCGTCCTCCTCCTCCTCCTCCTCCTCCTCCTCCTCCTCCTCCTCCTCGTTGTCACCCGTGCCATTCCGACACGTCACTTGTCCCCTGCACCGACATCAAAGAGCAAGCCAAAGAAATGATCAGTCTGTGGTCCGGGGTCCCAGACATCGGGCGTCTCGAAAAAATCGAGACGGAGGCTTTTCGTCGTTTTTGGCCTCGCGGGGCCCTCGCTGGGCCTCGGGGCCGTCAAAGAACGGCTCGGGATGAAAAGCCAGTCCCAGGGAAGTGGTCGGGAGGTCGGGGGCCCGAGTCTGGAAAAAAATCGAGGCGTCGGATGTCCGGGTCCTTGACGTCGGCTGCTGCCGCGGAGTAGTTCGCGGAGGCTTCAACAGAAAGGGCGAGCTCGAGCATCCACTCCGCGCCGTCGATCCTCTTCCAGGAAGCATATCCCGCGGCGTTTTTGAGCTTCGCCCAGCGCGCAGCGAGTCCTCCTCCTCCTACTCCTCCTCTTCCTCCTCCTCCTCCTCCTCCTCCTTCGTTCTCTTCCTCCTCATCCTCCTTCTTCTCCTCGTCCTCGGCGTCGTCGTCCTCCTCTTCCTCCTCTTATCCTTCTCCTGTTTCTCCCGCTGCTCATCCACCTCGTCGTCCTCCTCCGCCTCCTCCACCTCCTCCTCCCTTCTCATTCTCCCCCTCGTCGTACTGACTCTTCCCCCCTCCCTCGCCCCTCCTACGTCCCCGTCCACCACCTCCCTTTGCGATAGCCACAACCACGACAGGCGGCTTGTTGCTGTTTCCAGCTTCCCCGGGGCGCTTTTACTCACGTCCCCCTGCTTCTTCACCCTCCTCGTTCTCTCTTTCTTTGTTCTCCGCCTCCCGCCCGCCATGCGCAAGTGCACTTCCCCCCCCGCCGCAGACGACAGCTGCGTCCGCGGCTCGATTGGCGGCAACTGGATCCAGCTGCCCGTCGAGAAGAGGCTTCCCGTGCTGAAGCTGCCGACCCAGGCCATGCCTTTCTCTTCTCTCTACCCCTTCTCTCTCTTTCCTTCTCTTCTTTTATGCACTTATGTGTATAAGTATGTGACTTGTGTGTATTCGTCTTCCTGTATTTTTACAAACCCGGGCGGGGGGAAAACCCGTCCCCCCCCCCAAAACCGGGCTCCCGGGATCTGGAGCTTTGGGGCCCTCCGGACGAGCCTCGAAGCGGCCCCCCGGGCCTAGCAGGGCGTTTTGCCAGGCCTTCCAACACACCTAGCGCGATCGGGGGGGTCATCGGAGACGTCCCAGAGACCCCGAAGACAGCACAACAGCGCTCTAAGAGTGACCGACGTGACCTCAAGGCGACCCCCAAGAAGCCATCAGATCCCCAAAGATCGTCCCGAAACGTCCCAAGAGGCCTCCAAGAGCACTCCCAAGAAGGCCCCAAGAGGCAAAACACATTCATGTTCTATTGGTTATTGATGAATTTTGGGGTTCTGCTCTTTTGGGCTTCCCGACGCTCCAAGACGGCGGTCTTCTGGGCGTCCGAAGCCGCCTGGGAGGCTCTAAAGTCGCCCCATAACCATTCCAAAAGGCTTCCAGGCAGTCCAAGAGAGCCCCAAAACGGCACAACAGGGTTCCAAGATGGCCCTCAGATAGCCCCATGGCGGCCCAAGATGGCCCCAAGACACCCTCCGAAGCATTCCAAATCGTGACCTGGTCGTTCAGGGAGACCGCGGTTGGAGGCAGGGCGACCCGAGGAAGCCCCCAGAGGCCCCCAGAACACGCCCAAGAGGCCTCCCGAAGGCCTTAAGAAAGCTTGACATAACTTTTGCGAGACCCCCAGAGGCTCTCCAAGGAGGAACCTCCGCAAAAAGAGCCGAGGAATATGGGGAGAATGCGCAGGGTATGGCGAAAATGAGGAAAAAGAAGCATGGAGGAAGGATAACGAAAAACATTATTATAGCGGCGATGCCGGAAAAGGCAACAAGGAGTTATCGCTAAATTGTCGGTTTGACCTTCCTGCTATTCCGCCTGCGTACCAAACTTCAAGGACCAAGGTGCATGGCGCGAAGCGCCACTGCAGTCTTGTATATATATATATATATATATATATATATATATATATATATATATATCGGAGGCTGGGGGGTGAGATCGCAGTGAAACGGAGACCCCCCACCGGGAAATCGGTTTCGGTTTCGTGTTCGTGTCGCGCGTGCGGGCGAGGCGAAGCTGCGCGTGATCCTCCTGTAGCTAGGCCGAAGTAGGAACGAAAGTCCGTTCCCGTCCGCCGGTGGCTGGGAGGTGTCTCAGTTGGGCCGGGCGGTGTCCCGGGTGTCCCGGGCGTCCCGGCGCTAAC
>CAUYUJ010018373.1:79209-99209 GCA_963575745.1 Prorocentrum cordatum | reverse complement strand
TCCTCCTTCTCATTTCTCCCCCTCGCTCGCCGCCGAAACGGGCCACTTGGGATACAGCGCGCACGTGCCGAGCCGCGGGGGGCGGGCCTTGTTACCCCGCTCTGGAGATCCCCAGGGCAGGCGCGCCTTGGCGGAAGCCTTCGGCCAGGTGGAGGACGGGGGCCATGGCGAGAGGGCGAGGGAGGGCGAGGGAGGGGGATGGAGGAAGAAGACAGAGCGGCGTAAACATAAATCTTCGACGCTCCGCTCGGATTCCTTGGATCGGCGCTGCCCCCCCCCACCGGGCGGCGCCTCGTGCGCCGCCCCTGTGTCCGGCGCGGATCCAAGAAATCCGCGCGGACCTCCAACAGTTTGTGCACATGCCGTTTGTCTTCCGCTGGAGAAGGGAGGGGGGGTTCGGCACGCGCGATACGGGTACGGATCCTGTTCGTTTTGAACAGGATTCGCTGTCCGCGCCGCCGCGGCTGTGTCCGTTTGAGGCAGAAGGCCGCCTGCCCAACAGCGGCCGCTGTTAGCTTGGGACAACACTTGTTGTTGGGCATTGTACCCATTTTTTCCGTACCCGTTTCGGGTGTCCACAGGGGTGGAACGAGTCGAGGAACGTGGACAGAAGAGTGGCGACGTGTGGCCAGGTTTGAGTTGTCCGAGTGTTGGACCTGCCTGGCGCCCCCCGTCGAGGGGCCGCCGGGCTTCTCCACGCCCGAGGCTCAGGCCGACCTGGAGAAGAGACTTCCACGGCAGGCTGGCGACACATGGCAAGTCGGCGAGTGGTGATTGATTCCGGCAGGTGCTGCGCAGCACCGTGCCCATCAGCATGACATGACGCACGCGTCCTCAACCGCAGCAGCGGGAGCGCAAGCACCGCGCACCCGACAAGTAGGTCTGAAGCAACGCGCAAACAGCTGCGAATGCTCTCTCGTGCAACCTGAAGCTGCACCTAATGCGAACCAAGAGCAGCTCACCTGTAAGTTACAATTCTTGACGCCGCGTGTATCCCCACCTGCCTTTTCCGCGTGCGCCAGCTGTATTCTAGGCTTCTGCCCTGTTTCGCGTAGGCCTGGCTTTCGATCGACCTACTGACGCCGCGCGGCCGTCTTCCGCTAGCGGTCGGTGAACAGAAAATCCCCACCTGCGCGCATTTTGGCCGCGCTGAGTCCCGCCTCGCACCTGGCGTTGCTCGTTGCTCTGTTTGTCCTTTCTCAGGTGGCATAGCCTTCCCCTGCTTGCCCAGCGTCCGACCCGCTTCGCGTGCCTGCGTACCAAACAGTATCCACACCTGCCTGCATTGCGAGCGCTGCTCGGTCGATCTCTGGAACGCCCGCCCGTCCGATGTCAGGGGCATCCTTGACCGGGACGGGACCCAGGCCTGCCTGGGCGCCCCGCCCACGGAAGCGCCCCCCCCCCGCCTTCGCCGCAGCCAGTCCCCAACCCGCTCCTGGGCCAAGGTGCAGCGAGCGCCCGCAACGACCACTTTCGGGCCCCGGCCGGGGAAGGCAAACGAGCTCAGCAGGCGGACGACCCCCTGCACCTCTTCCAACAGGATCCCCCACGCGGGACCGCCCACGGCAGCGGAAGTATTACGCCGGCGGAGGGCAAAGCGGTCCCCTTCAAAACTCGCCCTGCAGAGCAGGCCCAGGACCGGCACCAGAAACCCCGGGGCGAGGCGGGAGCCTTGAGACGGGGGTCAGTGCAAACGGGGGTCAGCCAGAGCGCCAGATCTTGCAGGATCTTGCAGGGACAGGGTCGCATTGACCCTGGCTTGGGCGCAGGATCCTGCAGGATCTTGCAGGATCCTTCGCGTTGACCCGGGCTTGTGTGCAGGATCTTACAGGATTCTGCAATGCCTGGTTGGCCCGGGTCTGGATTGATCCGGGTCAGACGATCCCCGAGCGAGAGGCGACAGCAAGGGCGCAGCCCGCGCACGCGCAGCCAGCTGCCCGCCTCAACGGACCAGATCCCGCGGCGGCAGGCACCGCCAGCCCGAGGGCAGCGGAGGGACGCTTCCACACGGGAGCGACACGGGGAGCGCAAGCGCCGGCACAGCAGTCACCCCCGCAGACGCACCCGCAGTGGCCCGCGCAGCGACAGCAGGTCCCCCAGCCACAGCAGACGGGGCAGCGGCAGCCCCAGCACCTCGAGCAGCACCTCGCGGGTGGCACCTGGCCCCCGCACCGCGGGCAGCCACTGCCTCGGGGGCCAGAACCAGCCCGAGAGACATAACCTGCCCATGGCCCCAGCGGAGAGGCATGCCCCGCAGCGTGGACCCTTCCCTGCCCGAGGACGTCGCCCCGACCCGGGCTACCCGCCCTGCGGCCGCGGGCATCCTCGCCGACTTCCCGGAGTTTGCGCCGCCCCCATGCCCGGGCTTCGTCAACATGCACCCCCCAAGAGGCCGACGCGCCGATCCACCCAGACCCCAAGGGAGGGAAGGCTGACAACACCATCGCGCACGTTATTCACCGAGTGCGCTCCACTACTCGCAAAGTGCCTACTCGCAAGCGTCAGAAAAAAAAATGTGTTTGCCTTGATGAAAACTACCGTAGATCCCCTGCGGCGGATCCAGGCCATTTGCGAGTGGTTTCTTGGCGAGTAGTGGAACGCGCTCGTCTAGTTATGTTTCCTCGCGCCCGAGCCCTGCGCCGCGCCGTCGACGAGGCCTGTCTGGAGTGGACCAACTCCCTACAGAACCAGCGTTCGCCCCCCCAAACAGGCCGCCGCGCACGGGGCCCAAGGGCCTGGTGGGAGAAGGCCTGCAAAGGCTTCCTCACGCGCACATACGGCACCACCATCCCCAACAACGGGATCCCAGAGGGAATGCTCTGGGACGGGAGACGAGCTGCCCTGGCGCACCCAGTCGCCTACCTCAGGAGGCAAAAGGGCCAGTCCGCCGCGGACAGGCAAGACGACTTGGCAAACCAGTGGAACGCCTTCCGCCTGAAAAGCCATCAGCAGGCTCGCGAAATAGGCCCGGGCCCCAACAGGTACTCCTTCCCTCTCAAGGAACCTGGGACTTACACTCGCCGTTGCTGAATCGGCACGACCCGACCGCGTCGGCCAGTCCCAGCACCAAGCCCAGCACCACGACAGAATCAGGGCCAGCCCCCCCCCTCGACAGGGCTCAACACTGGGGCGCCCCACGACGCCCAAGTCGGCGCCGCCGCGCGGCCCGGCATTTCTGAAGTGCGATTTCGGGAAATGCCGCGCCCGGCACTTCGATGAACCATTCGGGCCTCTTGGCAACTTAATTATGTCAGGAAGTTGCCAAATCGATTCGCGGAGGCTCTGGCGGCATCATGGGTGGGGGCTTCCGGCATTTTAAGATTCCGCCCTCTTGGGCGCTGGGCCCCCCTGTAAAAATACACAAAGTCAATGGCTTGATGCCCCCGCGGCATCATGGGCGGAAGCTTCCGGCATCTTTTAAGATTCCGCCCTCTTGGGCGCTGGATCCCTTGCAACAAGACAATGCAAAGTCAATGATTTGATGCCCCCCGCAGCATCATGGGCGGAAGCTTCCGGCATTTTAAGCTTCCGCCCTCTTGGGCGCTGGTCCCTTGAAAAAGACGAATGGTTCATATTGTCGCGGCGCGAAGACCGGTGCCCGGCACTTCGTTGGAGCAGGTTATGCAAGATGACGCGCCCGGCATCTCTTGCAACAAGTCGAGCCCAGCTTCTTTCTGCCGCGCAGGATCCTGCAGGCCCCGAGCAGAGCATCCGGGCGCCGCCGCCCGCCCCGCCCGCCGGGGCCCGCGGCCCAGCCGCGCCGCCCCCCCCTCGCAGCGAACCCTGCGCCCTCGATCTCGGAGACTCTTCCGAACCCGAGCCGCCCGCCAGGCCTGGCGACCACCCCCCCGCCGGCCAGAGCCCGCGGGGGGGGGCCGGCCCCCCCCTGGCTCCGGATCCGCCCCATTTTGGGAAATTCGCAAGTGGGGCTTGGAATTGCCGCCTTGCTTTTCGAGCCCCGCCGACGCCAATTTCCGCCCTGCTTTTCTGTTGCTGTTTCCGCCCTACTTCTGTGGATTTCCGCCCTACTTTATGTTGGGTGCAGGAATTTCCGCCCCCTATTTTTCGGCCTCTTATAAATGGATTTCCGACGCAATTTTAAGTTGGGACAAAAAAAAAACAAAGTAGGGCGGATTTGGAGTCGGCGCCCCCGCGGGCGGCCGCGACCGCTCGCCCGCCCCTCCGCGTGAACAGCCAGCCCCCGCTGCCGCGGCCGGCGGGGGCAACGGCGCCAGCTCGCGCAACCTCGGCGCCCGCGCAGACCCGGCGGCGGCTCGGGGCGGGGCGGGCAGGGCCGACGGCGAGCGCGCGCGCGGGGCCCCTGCAGGACGGCGGAGCAGGAGCGCCCCCGCCAGCAGGCCGCCGGCGCGCCGCGCTTCGGCCCCGCAGCCGGGGGGCCGCATCGTCTAGCGAACGCCCCTGTCGCGCCCGCCCACCTCCGCCCCCGAGGCGCCGGGCCCCGCGCGCCGACGTCGGGCGCGCGCCCCGCCGCGACCCCAAAGAACATCCGCCGGCGCTGCCCGCTGGCCAGCAGCCTGGCGGGAGGTCGCCAACGGACTGAAGGAGGAACGCGGAGCCACGTGCGTCATCGATCGGTGGGGACGCGCTCTGCAACGAGCGAGAAGGGCGGCCAGGGCGAGCCACAGATGACCCCCAGGGCGTTCCAGGTGCGCGAGGAAAACTGCGACATCCGCCAGCTCTTCAGGAGACGAGGCATATGGATTGATTGGAGCGCTGCCCAGGCAAAGTACGCGCGGCGCACCGATCAGCTGCATTCTGACAAAGGCAAGGGTAAAGGAAAGGGCCAGGAGCCCACGGGGAAAAGCAGACGACGCGCCGACCCCGCCAGGCCCAAGAACGACCAGACCAGGCAACGCCTGCCCATCTCCCGCACACCGGGCCGCCGCTGGAGCGGGCACTCCCGCCGTCGACGCTACCTTGGAGCCTCGCTCGGGCCAGCGCTGCTTACTCTGGGCCACCGGCGCTTCTCCCCGCTGGGCGGCCGCCGGGCGACGTGGGGCTCGCGCCCGCGGTGCTCCCGCGCCGTCCGCCGCCCGCCCCGTGGCGGCGCGCTGCCCTCCTGGCAGCGCCTGCCAACGCGGTTCACGCTCGCCCGCTGACGTGGCCCACCCTGCCCACCCGCCGGGCTGAGGGCCACAGGCTCCGGCCGAGGTGTTGGCCGGCGTCGGCGCGCGCCTTGCCGCCTGCCCGGTCGGCGAGGGGCTGCCTCGGCACCCTTGCCGCGCACCCTGCCCACCCGGGCAGGGGGGCTACCCTCCTTATAGTCCACCTGGCCCCTGCTCGCACAAGCATGAGCACTCGGGTGGCAAGGCGCAGGGGATAAGCCGCCGATGGCGCTCCGCGACAAGCAAAAGCCGCATGGCAAGCTTCGCCCCCGTCAGCCTCGCCCCTTCGCGCGCGTTCGCGGCGGGGTGAGAGACGTCGGCGCCCCCAGACAGGCATGGGCAAGCGACGCGCTACACGTGCCCGGCCCAGCCGCAACGCCCTGGGCTGCCTAAGCGGGCACTCCCGCCGCCGGTGCGACCCTGCGCCCAGCTCTGGCCGACTCCGTCCACATCTGAGCCTTCGGCGGTTCTTGCCGCGCGCCTGCCTAGCCGGCGGTGAACGGCCCTCCTGCGCCCCGCCCCGCCTTCCTTCCTCTGGCCGCCCTGCGGCCCGCTGCCCATCCGGTGGCGCGCCGCGCCGCTTCCGTTCTGCGCCTCTCCTGCCTGGCACCGGCTTGGCGCTTGGCTCCTGCCCCCCTTGCCCGCTCGGGCGCTGGCTTCGGCCGCCGTTTTGACCAGCCGAGGCGCGCCCGCTGCTGTCTACCTAGACGGTGGTGGCCGCCCTTGTCCCCCCCCCCCCCCCCAGCGGTCCACCGTGTCCACCCGGGCAGGGGGGCCGCCTCTCGCGCTTCCATCGCTGCGCACCGGTTAGGCGCCCCCTTGCCCTCCCCCCTCCAGCCGCCCAGTTGGTTCTACTTGGCGCCGCCGCCGGATACCAGCTCCCCCGGCCGCCCCGCTCGCGGGCTGGCCCACCCTGCCCACCCGGGCAGCGGGTCCTCCGCGAGCTACCCGCCGGCTGGAGGGCAGCGCCCCCCTTGTTATTGTCAGCGCAGCGTGTGGAGCAGCTTGACGCCGCCGCTGCTGCCTGGCGCCGTCGCCCGCCTGTGGGTTTCCTGCAGGCGGGGCGTCCTCCCTGTTCGCTTCGGCCCTCCCCGCTCGCTCCCCATCCCTCCGCGCGCCGCCACGACGCCGGGTGGCTGCCTGCAGCCGCCGCGCTGGGGCCCCAGCTTGGTCTTGCCGTCCTCCGCCTCCGCCGGCCCGGCATTTTGCTGGGCGCACCCCTCCTTGGCGACTCTCGCCTCCCATCCGCGCCCCGACTTGGGGAACGCGCAGCCACCGCCTGGTGACTCAGGCCCCTGACCGCATCGCACACTTGACCTGCTGGACTCGTTCTGCACCTGCACTGCGCCCCGCCGCCGCTGGAACCCCGGCGCAGCAGCCGCCGCAGTCCCCGCTGGCGGGGCCGGCCGCGCCACTCGCTCTGGGCGTGACCCGTCCCTCTGAGCGGCCCTCGCCTCGTTCTTCCCCCCCTTCGGCCGCCCGCCCGCCCCGCTTTCCCTCTATTTGCATGGTGGCATCATTCGCTACAGCGGTGCCCCTGTTTAGTTAGCTCTTCCGCCAGCGCAGTTATTCTGCCGAGTCGCCGACGAAAAAAATAGCCCCACCTGCCCATCCAGAAACAATGCACAGGCGAGTTGGCTTGATCAGGAAAGTGCACGCAGTGGAACAAGGATGAGAGGCTGCCGTCAAGCCTGCGTGTGGAAACATCACGAGCATACCCAGTAGACAATTAGAGCCGCCTCGACGCCGCGCGTATCCGTACCTGCCCATCCAGAAACAATGCCCAGGTGAGCTGGTTTGATCAGGGAAGCGCATGCAGTGAAACAGAGAGGAACGGCAGCCGTCAAACTTACGTGGGATCAACACGAGCACACCGAGTGAACACTTATAATCATCTTCCCAGAGCTGTCGGTTTGGGAACGTCTGGACAATTACTTGGGCCATGCTGGGGCCCTCTTGGTGTCATTGTCGGCGTTTCTGGGGCTCTCTTGAAGCATCTGGGGGCCCTTTGGGAAGGTCTTGGGGGGGATTCGAGGCCATCCTAGAAGCGATTGGTCAAAAGCAAGTCGGGCTCACTTTGCAGCGGATCTCTCGCATGAGTGGCAGGCCCATGTGGCGCTCGTTTTTCAATGGGGCACCTCTTACGGTTAAAAAGAACGTTTGCAGGGACATGCCATGACAGGGCTTGGGACGGGAGGGTGCGCTGCAGCATTTGTTATGCATCCTCGGTTTAGTATGATCTTTATTGTTTTGTCGTGCTTCTTCCTGGCAGCTAGTGTCCCTGTCGCGCCACCAGACGTCCGAAGGCGGGGCGGACATGTCGCGTGGGGCCCCCTCGCAATGTATGGTTTCGAGGCTTGAACTTTCCAGCATCAAAACGGATGGAGCAGAGTTCGGATTCAAATGTGGGTGTTTGGTTCGGCGCCGCGCGCATTCGTTTCTCAAACTTCTAATTAATGCACCGGCGGAGGGCAGATCATTTTCATAATGGGGCCCTTGCCCTGGCGCCGCACACCATCATGTCGAAAAGCCAACAGTTATACGGACGAGTGGCGGGATTTTTCTCCCAGATGGAGCGAACGCCCCAGCTAACTGATCAGACTGAGGGGGCCGAGCGGTCATTCAATGTCCTTGGGTGCGTGGTTGAAAAAAATCGTGGTGAGAATTCTGTTTGTTGCGTTGCTGTTGATGTTGTTGTTGTCGTCGTTGTTATTTGTTGTCGTCCCACCCGCGACCTACCCGCGACCCACCCCGCGACCCACCCCGCGACCCACCCCGCGGCCCACCCCGCGACCCACCCGCGACCCAACCCGCGTCCCACACGCGACCCACCCCGCGACCCACCCCGCGACCCACCCGCGACCCACACGCGACCCACCCCGCGACCCACCCGCGACCCACCCCGCGACCCACCCGCGACCCATCCGCGACCTGCCCGCGACCCACCCCGCGACCCACCCGCGACCTACCCCGCGACCCGCCCGCGACCCACCCCGCGACCCACCCGCGACCCACCCCGCGACCCACCCTCAAGGGAGGAAAAATCACCCGGACCCGACAATTGACGTTTACTGAACGGCCTTGGGCGTTGACTAAACAGCCCCGCCCTGTTCATTCTTTGTGTGCGTTTACTAGACGGCCTCGCGTGTCGGGGTGATTATTACGGGATGGCTTTTACGCCCGCGACCCATTTGCGACCCACCCGCGACCTGCCCACATTGGTTTAGCGAAAAAATCGGCGCCTGCGGCGGGCTCGTTGCATACTTAGTGAAAGTTTGGCGCCTGCGGCGGGCTTCTCTAGAGTCTCGCAAACTGCCGACGTCCCCACCGCCCCCTCACTCTTATCCGCATATGCGGGGTGCTACGTATAGGAGCGGGTTTCGAGCCGAGTAGCTGATGCGCAGTCGTCTTAATCTTCGGGCCACAGAGCGCAAGGAGGTCTCAGGCGAGAGGCCCATTTTGAGAACGACCCGTCCTCCATCCTTGTACCTGCTGCAGGCTGTACAGATGAGCGTGCGCGCAGATTCGGAAGGGAGGAGGGAGAAGGAGGAGGAGGGAGGAGGAGGGGGAGGAGGAGGAGGAGGAGGAGGAGGAGGAGGAGGAGGAGGAGGAGGAGGAGGAGGAGGAAGAGGATGGTTGAACCCGCCCCTGAACTTCATGACACCATTTGGACATGCTCCGAGCCGCCACGAAAGGCGGAGGGAGGGCCCCCTCGCGAGACGGAGTCTCGCCGGAGTGGCAGGCCGACGGGGCGTTCGTCTGCCCAGGGGGGGGGGGGGGGGGGGGGGCACCTCCCGCGGTCAAGAGAGAACCCACGCCGAGAAGGGGACTTCGGGACCAGAGTGGCGTACCGCGGCACCGTTGTCGCATCTTGGACTTGCCTCGGTCCTGCTCCAACCCCCTCGGTCTTACAGTGGGGGCGCGCATCAAGAAGCCGAGTGCTTTTTGTCAGGTTGCCCTGGGATCTTTTCGCTCCGCGCGCTGCGCGGTGAGTTCCCGCAGCCGTTTCAGGGTTGGGTTTCTTGCGGGGATTTCTTGCGGCCGCGCCCGCACTGCATCGCGGCACCGTTGACGCATCTTGGATTTACCTTGGTCCTCCTCCGTTCCTTGTCTTCTGAGTCGCTCCTCCGTGCCGCAACCCCCAGGCGTCCGTCCGTAGGCCGGGCCAGGCGTGTTGCTGGAGATTTCTTCACCAGCGCTGTGATCCTGAAGCCTGATCAGGTTTGCAGCAGTTTCGTGAGCGTTTTTCTTCCTCCCCAGGGTGACGCTGGTTACCCCCCCCCCCCCCTCCCAGGTGACGCTAACGATCTTGCTGAGGGGGGTGGCCTGCGCCCCCCTCCCAGCTACGGCGCTCTCAGGCGATTGATGCGCCGTTGGCGCAGACGCACCCTGGCCGGTGCACTCTGCGGCCGCCGTTCCCGTTACCCTCCCGCCCGACCCCCCCCCCCCCGGGTGACGACCGTTACCCGGTGAAGACAAGTTCCCTGGCAAAGAACATTGTGAGCACCGCAGGGCCAGTGGGACAACGGAGGGGGAGCTCCGTATGGGGCCACGAGAGGCGTGAGGGTATGCCGACCTGGGCGCGGGGGCCTATGTGGACACCGCCGCCAAGGCCTCCCGTGGAGTTCCTCAGGGCAGGCCACGAAACACTGTATTGGGTGGCGCGGACGCATGTAATCACAGCCATTGGGGCCTTCGGTGGAGCTTCCTACGGAGCCACGAAGCGCTGTATTGGGTGGCGCGTGCGCATGTGATCACAGCCACTGGGGCCTTCCGTGGAGCTCCGTATGGGGCCACGGAGCACCGTTCTGGGTGGCGCGGACGCATGTGATCACAGGCATTGGGGCCTTCGGTGGAGCTCCTGATGGGGCCACGAAACGCTGTACTGGGTGGTGCCGGCGCATGTGGGCACAGGCACTGGGGCCTTCCGTGGAGCTCCGTATGGGGCCACGCAGCACCGTTCTGGGTGGCGCGGACGCATGTGATCACAGGCATTGGGGCCTCCGGTGGAGCTCCTGATGGGGCCACGAAACGCTGTACTGGGTGGTGCGGGCGCATGTGGTCACAGGCACTGGGGCTTTCGGTGGAGCTCCGTATGAGGCCACGAAGCACCGTTCTGGGTGGCGCGGACGCATGTGATCACAGGCATTGGGGCCTTCGGTGGAGCTCCTGATGGGGCCACGAAACGCTGTACTGGGTGGTGCGGGCGCATGTGGTCACAGGCATTGGGCCTTTCGGTGGAGCTCCCCATGAGGCCACGAAGCGCCGTACCGGGTGGCGCGGACGCATCTGATCACAGCCATTGGGGCCTTCAATGGAGCTCCTTATGAAGCCGCGAAGCATTGTACTGGGTGGCGCGGATGCATTTGATCACAGCCATTGGGCCTTCGGTGGAGCTCCGTATGGGGCCACGAAGCGCTTTACTGGGTGGCGCGGACGCATGTGATCACATCAATTGGGGCCCCCGATGTAGCTCCCTATGGGGCCGCGAAGCGCTGTACTGGGTGGCGCGGACGCAAGTGATTACAGGCATTGGGCCTTCGGTGAGGCTCCCTATGGGGCCACGAGTCGCTGTACTGGATGGCGCGGACGCATGCGATCACAGCTACGAGGGCCTTTGGGTGGAGCTCCCTATGGGGTTCTGGAGCGCTGTACTACTGGGTGGCGCGGGCGCATGTGGTCATAGCCACTTGGGGCCTTCGGTGGAGCTCATTAGGGTCGCTGTACTCGGTGGTGCGGGCGTATGTGATCAGAGGCACTGGGGCCATCGGTGGAGCTCCGTATGGTGTCACGAAGCGCTGTACTGGGTGGCGCGAACGCATGTGGTCACAGCCACTGGGGCCCCCGATGTAGCTCCCTATGGGGCCGCGAAGCGCTGTACTGGGTGGCGCGGACGCATGTGATCACAGGCATTGGGCCTTCGGTGGAACTCGCCTATGGGGCCGCGAATCGCTGTACGGGGTGGCGCGGGCGCATCTTATCACAGCCACTGGGGCCTTCGGTGGGGCTCCCTATGGGGTCACGTAGCGCTGTGCTGCGTGGCGCGGGCGCATGTGATCATAGTCGCTGGGGCCTTCGATGGGGCTCCCTGTAAGGTCACGAAGCGCTGTACTGAGTGGCGCGGGCGCATGTGATCACAGCCACTGGGGCCTTCCGTGGAGCTCCGTGTGGGGCCACGAAGCGACTGAGTGCTGCGGGCGCATGTGATCACAGCCACTTGGGCCCTTCGGTGTAGCTCCCTATGGGGCCGCGAAACGCTGTGCCGGGTGGCGCGGGCGCATGTGGTCACAGCCACTGGGGCCTTCGGTGGAATCCTTATGGGGCCGCGAAGCGCTGTGCTGGGTGGCTCGGGCGCATCTTTGATCACAGCCACTGGGGTCTTCGATGGGGCTCCCTACAAGGTCACGAAGCGCTGTAATGGGTGGCGCGGGCGCATGTGATCACAGCCACTGGGGCCTTCCATGGAGCTCAGTACGGGGCCACGAAACGCTGTGCTGGGTGGCGCGGGCGCATGTGGTCACAGCTGCTGGGGCCTTTCGGTGGAGCTCCCCATGGGGCCACGACGCGCTGTGCTGGGTGGCGTGGGCGCATGTGATCATAACCGCCGGGGCCGTCGGTGGAGCTCCCATGGGGCCACGAAGCGCTGTACTGAGTGTGCTGAAATGGCGGACATGCGGAGGGCAGGGATGGGGAGGGGGGGCGAGGAGGAGAAGGAGAGTGAGGAACGCGGGTACCCAACATCCGACCGCTTTCTCTTCACAGGAGGAGGAGCAGGAGGAGGAGGAGGAGGAGGAGGAGGAGAAGGAGAGGAGAAGGAGAAGGAGGGGGAGATGGAGAAGGATAAGGAGGAGGAGAAGGAGAAGGATAATGAGAGGGAGGAGGAGGAGGAGGAGGAGGAGGAGGAGGAGGAGGAGGAGGAGGAGGAGGAGGAGGAGAAGGAGAATGCAAAAACAAGGACCCAACATCTGGCCGCTTTCTCTTCACAGGAGGAGAAGAAGAAACGGGGCGCTGTCTTTTCAAAACGATGGTTGGAGAAACCGATCAATTCGATGATGGATGACAGGCAGCTTTCACGGTGGTGCTCTAGTCTTCGAGGATGGTCGGCGGGCCGTTTTGCGGAACATGGAGATCTCGTGTTGGCGGCGTACACGTTCGCTCTACAAGTTTGCAGCATCTTGCCTCATGCCATGATGGCTCAAGACAGCTCTGCCTGAGCAGTGTTGCATCGGGCTCGCCCCAGCCAGCCGGGCTCACGCTTGAGACCGCAAGTGTCCAGTCGCCGTTGAGCGGGTCCTCTCTTTGCTCACTTGCAGGGGCCAGAGTTGCAGCAGCGCGACCTGGGGCGGATGAGCTCCGACGCTCTGCTCGGAGGGCAGCACCTTCATCCGAGCCAGCGCGAGCGATGCGGCGAGGTGGCGTTTCGGGCATCCTCGGTCCTGCGGCACTGGTGGAAGGTGACCACAAGCACTGAGTACCGTGCATCGCTGGAACGCCGGGTGGTTCTCAAGCTGATCGTCGCGGTCGTCACAGAGGTATTCGGCATCGTCTCCGCGAGCGACGCGAGTTGGGTTCATACTTTATGGAGTTGCGTTGTGGTGCCTTTCTGTCTGTTCGCTATTCCCTACGAGTCCGTCTGGCTCGACATCTCCATTGCGGCCTGGAACTTTGCCTATTATCAAATGGTCTCTTTGCCAGGTGAGTTGCTTTGGATGATTCTCGTTATTGGTTGGATGCGCGCAGGAGGTATACACTCATTCGCCCTGGTTCCATTCCTGCTGCTGCCACTGGGAGAGAGAGATTTGATCGAACGGGATTATGGCTGCAGCGGCTTAGATCTGCAGTCTTTCGTTGCTATAACCATTCTCGCTGTCGTTTGGGCGTTCGTGGTTGAGTGGCAGCATGTCGATCACTTCTACAGGCTGCAGGAGTCTACCGAGGTGAGTCAGCTTTTGCTCGGCCAGGCAACTAGTGGTTTTTGCACCTTGCGCCGAGAGTCCGGTGTCGTCAGGGATGCCAGCAGCGCGTTGATGGAGAATCTGGGCATGGGCATCGAGGGTACGACTGTATACGACTTCGTCGCTCCTGACGATTGTGCGAAGGTCGCGAGCCTCCTCCGTCATCGAGACACCTTGCCACCCAGCCCCATCCTCTGCACGCTCCACAGCAAGCCAGTCATGACGGGGGTGCCCGGCGCCCAGTTCGAGGCCCAGCTGGTCCCTTACGCAGCCTCCGAGAGGGAGATAAAAGTGTGCCTGCTGAAGCTGGGGGAGCATCAGGAGGGCCCCCGGGCGGCCCCCGCGGACCGGGAGCACGCGGCGGCAGCCCGCGCCGCCGAGGCCCCCCGCGCGCCCGAGGGCGGCGGTGCGCTCGACGCCCTGCCGCAGAGCGCGCCGGGCGCGCCGTCGGAGCACGGCACGGTGACGAGCTTCGCGATCACCGCGAGCTCCCAGGCGGCCGCCGTGAGGTCCGTCGCCGTGCAGACGAGCCCCCCGGCGCGCCCGCCGAGGATGCCGGAGGTGGGGGGGCCACGCGCGAAGCCTGCCCCTACCCCCCACGATTTCTGAGGGGGAGGTCACGAGCGAAGTGGACCCCAGCCTCCCCCTCAGAAATCGTGGGGGGCAGGGGTAGGGTTCGCATGCGGTCCCCTGGAGGTGGCGAAGCTGTCGGCCCCAAAGCGCATGGGCGTGCAGCAGGGCCGCCGTGCGCACGGGCGCCCCCGGGTCCGGCTCAACACCTCGGTGCGCCAGGTGCCGGGGTTTGAGGAGACGCCCTTGCTGGGCAGGACTGCGCGGATGATGGACTTAATGGAGGGCATCAACGCGTGTGGCCGAGGTTGCTGCAAGTTCCACGTCGGCGTGGCCGCTGCGGGACAGGTCCTCGACATGTTCAGTCGGGAAGAGTGCGGGACCATGGAATTTTGCAGCCATCAGTGTCCGGAGTGCCTCGTCCTGATCGACCCGAAGGATGGCAGCACGCTGCAAGAGTGCGAAACGTGCAAGGCTCTGATGTGCCCTGTGCCGCTGATGTCCGGCTCCACGACGATTCTCAACAATTCGGACCAAGTGCCCCCGGAGGCCCAAGAGCGTGCACCTAGCAAGGAGGCCTCTGTTTTCAAGGTCGTACTCGACCGAAGAGACGGGGCTATGCTCGGGATTGAAGTCTGCGTCAAGAATGGTGCGGCAGTGAGGGTCGGGGGGGTGAAGGATGGGCTGGTCCAGCAGTGGAACGACAGTAGCACAGAAGCGGAGGTCAGACCTGGCGATCATATAGTAGCGGTGAACGGGATGTCAGACAACCCGAGGCAGATGTTGGCCGAGGTCGGTGAGCACAAAATCTTGGAGTTGACCATTCGCAGAGGCGGACCCGTCGAGTGAAAAAAAGTTTGCAGCATTTTCAAGGATGGAGCCTGACTCTCTTTCAGAATGCGGTTCTCGCTTCAGCGCCGCGCACATTAGTTCCCAACCACCCTGTGGTGTTAGGTCCTCGTTTTGAAGAGATAGCGCCGCGCGTCCTCTCACCTCCTCCCGCCCTCCTCCCGCTCCTCCATCCTGCCCCTCCTTGCCTCTGCTCTCCGCATCAGTCTACCATTTCGGCGCACCCCTCAGACGTTTTCTGGTCCCATAGAGAGCTCCACCGAAGGCCCAAGTGGGAAAGTTCGCATGGCACCGCCGCCCCATGTCGGCACACCCCTCACACGCTTCGTGGCCCCATAGGGAGCTCCACATAAAGCCCCAGTGGGAAAGTTCGCATGGCACCGCCGCCCCATTTCGGCACACCCCTCACACGTTTTGTGGCCCCATAGAGAATTCCACCGAAGGCCTCAGTGGGAAAGTTCGCATGGCACTGCCGCCCCATTTCGGCACACCCCTCCCTCACACGCTTCGTGACCCAACAGGGAGCTCCACCTAAGGCTCCGGTGGAAAAGTTCGCATGGCACCGCCGCCCCATTTCGGCCCACCCCTCACACGTTTTGTGGCCCCATAGAGAATTCCACCGAAGGCCCCAGAGGGAAAGTTCGCATGCCATCGTCGCCCCATGTCGGCACACCCCTCACACGCTTGGTGACCTCATGGGGAGCTCCACCTAAGGCTCCAGTGGAAAAGTTCGCATGGCACCGCCGCCCCATTTCGGCACACCCCTCACACGCTTCGTGGCCCCATAGGGAGCACCACCGAAGGCCCCAGAGGGAAAGTTCGCATGCCATCGTCGCCCCATGTCGGCACACCCCTCACACGCTTGGTGACCCCATGGGGAGCTCCACTGAAGGCCCCAGTGGGAAACTTCGCATGGCACCGCCGCCCCATGTCGGAACACCTCTCACACGCTTCGTGGCCCCATCCCATAGGGAGCTCCACCGAAGGCTTCAGTGGCTGCGTTCGCATGCCGCATGCGCCCGCCGCACCCATTTCGGCACACCATTCATACGCTTCGTGGCCCCATAGGGAGCTCCAGTGAAGGCCGCAGCGGTTGCGTTCATCTGCGCCCGCCGCGCCTCTTCTCGGCACACTACTCACACGCTTCGTGACCCCATAGGGAGCTCCGGTGAAGGCCCCAGTGGCTGCGTTCGCATGCGCCCGCCGCACCCTTTTCGGCACACACCTCACACGTTTCGTCGCCTCGAATGGAGCTCCACCGAAGGCCCGAGTGGCTGCGCTCGCATGCGCCCGCCGCACCCGTGTCTGCACACCCCTCACACGTTTCGTGGCCCCATGGTGAATTCTTCCGAAGGTCCCAGTGGCGGTGTTCGCATGCGCCCGCCCCGCCTATTTCGGCACGCCTCTTAAACGTTTCGTGGCCCCATAGGGAGCGACACTGAAGGCCCCGGAGGTTGCGTTCGCAGGCGTCGGCTCCAATCAGATTCGGCTCACCACTCAGACGCATCCGCGCCGCCCATCTCGGTGCATCCCTCACGCGTTTCTTGGAGCTCCACCGAAGGCCCCAGTGGCGGTGTTCGCACGCGTCCGCCCCACCCATTTCGGCATACCCCTCACGCGTTCCGTGGCCCCACAGGGAACTCCACCGAAGGCCCCAGTGGTTGCGCATGCGCTCACCGCGCCCATGTCGGTACATTCCTCACACGATTCGTGGTCTCAGAGGGAGCTCCACCGAAGACAAGATTCACTTCTGCGTTATTCGCAGCTGCATATGGCTGGGTTGGTTTACGATTGTCAGGACGCAACATTCAAGTACATGGTCCGCGGTGAAGTCCCAGAAACTGCGTTCTGGCGCGATACACGATTGTCAGGTCGCAGTAGTCACGCTGGTTTGCGGCGTTGAAGTCCCAGAACATATGTTTTCGCACGACTCAGGACTGCCAAGTCATGCCGACAGTGTGGGGTGCCCGAATATTATCTCAGGATTGGATTGCAAAGTTGTAGCTTGAGTATTTCTTCTGGTCCTCGCGAGGTCCCCTTCTGGATTTCGGGAGAATGAAGTTCATCCTTTTTTGAATTCTTCGGATGGTTGTCTTTCAAGGGGCCATGAATGCATTCTTCGGACGTCCTGTAGTGCAGAAAGCTTATTGGGGGAACCTGCGAAGCGGGAACGTGGAGGGTGGTTTTTTTTGCAGCATCGTTCAAGCGTCTTGGGTTTACATTGGTCCTCCTCCTCCTCCTCCTCCTCCTCCTCCTCCTCCTCCTCCTCCTCCTACTCCTCCTCCTCCTCCCTGCTCCACTTCGCCTGGAGGCCTACGGAGGCCAGTGGAACTTTCCAGAGGCCCGAGAGAGGCAACAGACACATCCCCGAATGTCAGCCCTCGATTGTCGACCCTCTCGAGCCTCGATCCTCCTCCTGCTCCTCCTGCTCCTGCTCCTCCTGCTCCTCCTCCTCCTCCTCCTCCTCCTCCTCTTCCTCCTCCTCCTCATCCTCCTCCTCCTCCTCCCCTCTCCCCTCCTCCCCCTCCTCCTCCTCCTCCTCCTCCTCCTCCTCCTCCTCCTCCTCCTCCTTCGCCAAGACGAGCTCCAACTTCAATCATATCTACGCGCCATCGACCCCACCGTGCATGTTGAGTCATCTTTTGGGGACTCGCTGATCTGTGGAGGAGTTGCAGTTTTGATACCACCTTTGCTGTCGTCAGCAATCGGGGAGACTCATATCGAGTCGCAGCCTGTGGTGGCAGGCAGGGTTATACGAGTGGCTATTCGTGCACCTGAAGCTGAGCTCATCATTTACATTGTACACAACCATGAGCTTGATGCGGGCACTGTTCGTGGCGTCGTTCGACGAATTCGATGTGATCTATCTTATGCGGAGGAGTTTCCTGACAAAGTACTGGTGATGGTGCTGGGCGACTTCAACTTCGCAGCGGAGGAGGCGCTCATCTTGGATTCTCCTGTGGCTGCGGTGAAGCAGTCAGAGCGTCGCCACCATGGACGTGCTGCAATATGGAAGCAAGCATTGGGGGGCATGCTTGAGTTCGAGCACTCGCACCCGACGCACTTCGATCGTCATGCGGGCACGGAGGCGGCGAGTGACCGCATCTTCTGCTCCCTCGCCAGCTGGCAGGTCTGCCAGCTGTTCGTGATGGCGACGACGTTGGACGCGCCTGCTTGTGTGTCTGATAAAGGGATTTCACATCATGCTGCTATTATCGTTTCTATGACTGCTCGCAGTGCACGGTTGCCAGAGACTAGATGCGTGCCCAAGCATGTGTGTCAGGACCCGTGGTTCCAGAAGAGATTCGAGGGGCTCGTCTCGGACTCTAATTGGGATCTCTTGTCGCCCCCGTTCCAGCTGGAGCACTTTAAGAGCCTCGTGAAGATTGCTGGGAGTAAAACCAGAGACCAGATGTTCAAGACTCTCCCTGAGCACCCCAAGACCCTCCTCTTGCTCTCCAGGATGATTGCGCGTGTGATTTGGCGTCAGGACTGGCAGCTGGCTTCTCGCATACTAGCGTCGCATAGCTTGGCATCTGCACATATGCGGGTGGAGGGGCATGCTGTGGCACTTCTGCATCCCCCGTCGTTTCAACAATGGAGTGCGCAGGTACAGCGGGATGCTGCTGGCCTCGAGCGCTCTGCGTTATCCGCGTCTGCCTCGGCTTCGTCCTCTGGGGCCTCCTCGCGATCGGTTCGAATGCAGATCAGGGCTTTGGAGAGAAAAGCTCGACTGTGGTCTCCTATTGGTCGTCGACTTGCTCTGACATGCGTGCGTGAGTCCCCTGATCATGCCGTCTCGGATCCCCAGGAGAAACTGAGGGTTCTAGGTCAATACTGGGGCCCCGTGTTTGCTAAGAAGTCTTGGGATCAAAATACGGCGTGTACCTATATTCGACAGTGGCTCCCGCCTGTGGGTGATGTTCATCTTCCTCCGCCTACCCCTCGTATGTTACGACGTGTCCTGCAATCGGTGCAAGATTCCGCTCCTGGGATTGGTGGGGCGCCGTATGCTGCCTGGTCTGCGGTACCGATGGGTGCCAAAATCCTGTGGAATGCACTCGAATGGCAATGCGATGGGCAGGCGCTATTCGACAGTGCTAATGCTACGATTCAGGCTTTCCTACCTAAAGAGATCGCTGATGCCGAGCTGCGTGATGGGTCGTGCACACGAAGTCCCGAGAAGGTGCGGGTGCTGGGCTTACGAAACACGGATGTTAAAATTATGTCATCGGTAATGAATCATGCAGTGCGTCCCATACTCGAGGTGGCGGTGCCTAGCTGCCAGCGTGGGTTTATCCCTGGGGGTAACTTCGGGGTCAATGTGTTGGAACTCGATGTACATGCTCGTTGTCAATCGGTTGCGCCGTCGGATTCCTTGGATTACCCAGTTTTGTTTTCCCCGGATTTCGGCCAGGCGTTCCCCTCTCTCAACCAGGACTTCCTGATGTGCGTGCTCTCCTGCCTCGGCCTCCCCGATGTTCTCCTCACCCTTATTGCGCGCGTATATGAAGCCATTGAAGGGGTGGCGTCGTTGAAGGGGGAGTTCGTGAGGTTGTTCTGGATTCGGAGTGGTATCGTGCAGGGTGACGCTTTATCGGGCTCACTGTATGCTCTTGGGACGGCAGCCTTTCTGTGGGACCTGGCTACATGCATTGACAGGGACATGAGGGGACTCATAAGGGCGTGTGCCGACGATATAGGTGGGGTCCTCTCGGCTACTCGACATCTTGCTCACGTGTATCGGGTTGTGTCACTGGCCGAGACGCTGGCAAATCTCCAGCTGAAAGCCGCTAAATGCAAAGTGGTTCCCTTGTCTGGTCGGTTTGATGAATCTCCCAAGGGTCGCGTCAAAGATGTTATTGCTCATGTCGTCCCTCGATGGGCCTCGTTTGAGGTTGTCCCCGAGCTCCTGTACCTCGGCCTCTGGGCCCCGCTGCGGACTCAAAAGGATGCTGGATTGACCCCATAGCCAAACTTCGTCTCCGTGCCCTTGCCATTGCTCATGGAGTTACCCCGGCCAGTATTTCGGCGATATTGTATAATCAGCGTGCAGTGTCTACTTTGTCATATATATATCGCAGTTCTGTTGGCTCCCACCATCGCTGCTACGGCTCGAGCTCTCCGTCTTGGCACAGGTCTTCCGTGTTCCCCTGGGCGCGTTCACACTCAATAGCTGGACTCAACTGGAGAAGTGGGGTTGCCCCCGTGTGCTCAGGTGGGGGCATCTCAATACTGCATCTCTGGTCCGATCGGCGTTATTGACCTTTCCACAACATGCAGAGATTCTATCCCGACTACGGGCGCATGTGGAGGCTCACCCGATGTGGCACTCATTAGATATGCTCGTTTCTGGGAGGCTTTATCCTGGCTTCCGGAAAGCTCCTGCATTCGTGGAGACACTGGCTGATGTCGCGAGTGGTGTGGCTCTTGGTCCCCGTGAATGTCGGATGGTGGCGCGTGCGCTCCCAGTGGCGCATGATGCTCTGATTCCACAAAT
>CAUYUJ010018373.1:19209-74209 GCA_963575745.1 Prorocentrum cordatum | reverse complement strand
GCGGGCCCCACCTCTGTGGACGATGCCCACGCCTTCAGGAAGAAGGGATGCTTCTAGGGGCGGAGGCACGATTTTCTCAAGACGTGGTCCCGTCCTCCTCCTCCTCGCCTCCTCCCATCCTCCTCCGTCCTCCTCGCAATCAGACCGCCGCACGACGCCAGCCGGGGACGCCGACCGGGGTGTCAGCCGCAGCCGCACGCAAAAGCGCCCAGAAGCAGCCGATAGGAGCAGCCCCCCTGACGGAAGCCGGCAGCAGCCGACAGCCGGCTCCGCCTCCTCCTCCGATGCCTCCTCCCCTCCCTACTCCTCCACTCCCCAGTCATGCCTCATCTACTTCCTCCTCCTTTCCTCTCCTCTCCTCATACCTCTCACTCCATCCTCCCTCATTCTCCTCGCTGTCGGCTCCTCCTCTCTCTCTCCTTCCCCTCCCTCCTCCTCCCTCTTCCTCCTCCCCCTCCTCCTCTCTCCTCCTCCCCCCCCTCCGCCTCCTCATCCTCCTCCTCTCCTCCTCCCTCCTCCTCCTCCTCCTCCCTCCCTCCTCTCCTCCTCCGCCTCCTCCTCCTCCTCCTCCTCCGCCTCCTCCTCCTCCTCCTCCTCTGCCCTCGGGACCGGCCCGGCGAGGGCCTCCAGCAGCCGACGACAGCCGAAGACCTCCCGGCGCACTTCTCTCCGGGACGCGGGCGGGCGCGGCCTGCGGGCAGCGGCCTCCGGCGGCCGCCCCTCCCGGAGCGGCCTCGGCGAGGCAGAGGCAGCCGCTGGAGCGCACCCCGAGGCTGAAGCGCCGAGAGCCAGCGGAAGCCCGCGGAGGACGCGCGCGCACCGTGCCGCGTCGGCGCCGCTCGAGGCGTCGTCGAGGCCCTCGGCCCAGGAGTGGTAGGGTGAGCAGTGCAACGGCCCTCGGGGCCGAGCGCTCGGGCACCGCCCTGCGCCGGGGCGGGGCACGGGCGCCGTGCTCGTGCGACGGCGGCCGAGGGCCTCCCGCCGCGACGGCTCCCGCGGCGCGCGGGCAAGGCAGGGCAGCGGCGCGCAGGGCGGCGCGCCCGAGCGGCGCCGTCGAGCACGCGCGCGGGGGCCGAGGGCGGCGGCGCGGGCGCGGTCGGCGGGCTCCCCCGCGGGGCGCGCGGGCGCCCGCGGCGGGGTGCCGGCGAGGTGCCCGCCCTGTCGTGCGTGGAGGCTTGCTCGCCTCGGGATGGCTGTGCGGCAGCCGCGCCTCGTCGAGGGCCTGCCAGGGGGGGGGTCTGGGTCGTCCCGAGCGGCCGCGGGAAGTGCGAGCAGGAACCCGAAAACCACCAAGAGGTGGAGGAGGAGGAGGAGGAGGAGGAGGAGGAGGAGGAGGAGGAGGACCATCGCACGGCTTCGGAATAGGTTCGACTTCGCTAGGGCGACTCGAGCGCTTGGGCGTGGGTTGCCTGTCGGGCAACCTCAGCAATCGGAATCGTGGGGCTGAACACAATCGGACTCTGCTTTGAGGACCTCGTGTGCCTCCCCTCCAGGAGCCGCACGGAGGCGCTGCTCGAAAAGTTAGAATCGAACTTCTTAAGGCAGCCCGTATGGAGGCCTTCCTTTTCAAAGTGCATCCAGAATACTTGCCACACTGCTTACATGCAACAATGAATATGTCGTCTTCTAAACGATTGAGAACCAGGAGTATGTGTCCGTTGGGCTCGAGCGCTAGCTTGGCCAAGGCAGCAGCATTCCCAGGGCAGCGCTCCTTGGCACGATCATTCTCAGCCTTGTCATTCAGGCATCGCGAGTGGCAGAGGCAGCAGAGGCAACGGGCTTTCTACCAAGTCCACACGTGCTCGACGCGAGCCCGCGCTTCCCGAGGAGGACGGGGGGGGGCCGCAGCGGCCCCTGGGCCAGCGCCAGAATCCCCTGGGTGAGCTCCACCCTGCCACACTTCCGCGATCGAGCTGGCTCTAATCGCTGGGTTGGTGGCCTGGGCAGGGGCTTCCAAGCCTCTCCCGCCGGCCCTCGGTGCGATGGCGGGCCGCAGAGTGGTGACGGGGGGTGACTCAGCTGGGGGGTGAAGAGCAGGGCCCCGAAGTGGCCCTTTCCAGGGTGGACAGACCTCCTACCCTGACACGTCGATTAAGGAATCGGCCGTTGTCGGCTCGCGAGAGGGCGTCGCGGCCGTCATTTTTGCGCGCCCAGGTCCGTCGGTTTCGGTCCCAGGCCGATTTCACGAAGGGGAGATGTACTAAAGGGAGGCTTGTCCATGGGGGGGACGAGCAGGGCCCCAAAGTGGCCCTGTCTAGGGCCCCTTTCGGAGCCAGCGGGGGCCCTGAAGGGCCCTTGTATAGGGCCCTGTTCTTCGCCCCCCCCCCCCCCCTTAGGTCACCCCCCATCGCCACCCACCCGACACTGGGGTCCCCCGACCGATGGCCATCCCCCGATCGCTCGACATCCATCGATCCGGGGACCCCAGTCTTGATTTCTTCTGGTTCCACCCGCCTGCCCAGAGCAGCCTTCTCATCTCCTGGAGCCGCTCTGCGCACTGCTTTGCCCGAGGGCCCCTTGGGTCGCCCCCCGGTCAATGAACGGCGTCAACGACAGCAGCGGCTTGCACGCTCGTCTAGGCCTCCTAGATGGGGTCGGAGTAGGATGGGGTCGGAGTAGATGCGGTCGGAGGATCGCGCCGCATCGGCGATGCCGCTCGATGTGGGGCCCGATCTCCTCCACGCCGACGTGGCCGATGCGTCGCCGACGTCGCCATTGCATGGCCGATGCATCGCCGATGCATCGGCGATGCATCGCCGATATATCGGCGATGTGGCGAGATCCTCCGACCTCATCTACTCGGACCTCATCTAGGAGGCATCTAGCTCGGGGTTGGCACTCTTGCACATCTCTTGCGTGTAGCCCCGGACGCCACGCACCAGAGGCCACGCTAGCACAGGGTCACTCTTGCGCGTAGACGAAAAATTGGCGTCAACACTGACGCCCTGGATCACACAGATGTTGACGTCGACCTTTTCGGATCTGGGGTCTCAGGCGTCGTCGGCCGTGTGGCGTGGGCCCCGACTTCGTGGCCGTCCGGTGCGCGCGCGAGGAGCGCCCCGCCCGTAACTACGGCGTTCCCTGGGCTTCGGGTCTGCCCCGGTGTGGCCCGCGCCCTCCCTCCAGCTCTGAAGGTGGCTCGGGTCACGGTCCGCGGCTGTGTTTTCGTGCTGGCCCGAAGTAGTCGCACCGCTGTCTCTATCGTGTCGTCTTCTGCCGACGCCACGTCGTCTCAAGCCAGTGTTCAGTCGGGCCTGTCTACAGGAGGAGTGTTTAGAAATAGTTTCAAAAAATAGTTTGGGGACGATCTTTTTAATATTGTTTGGCCATTGTCGGGCATTTGTTGCCCCCGAAATCCGCCTGTAAGAAGTACAGGCCCGACTTAAAGCCAGTTCCCAAGGGGTCGGCGAGCTGAGCGGGGGAGGAGGGGGGAGCAGGAGGGGGAGGCGGAGGAGACAGGTCAGTTCTTGGGGAGGTCAGGGGAATAGGGAATGAGGGAGGGGGAATCTTTGAGGGAGGGAGGGGGGAGGCAGAGAGGAGGACGAGGAGGAGGAGGAGGAGGAGGAGGAGGAGGAGGAGGAGGAGGAGGAGGGGGAGGAGGAGGAGGGGGAGGGGGAGGTGGAGGAGTGGGAACAGAGAAAGAGGCGAGAGGACAGGAGGAGGAGGGGAGGAGGAGGAGTACACCTTAGGACAACAGAGTGAGAGTGGGAAGTAGGAGGAGAGGAGGAGTGATGCAGATTATGCGGAGCAGTAGAAGGAGCAGCAGGAGAAGAAGGAGGGACGAGGCGGAGGAGGGACGAGGGCTGACGAGGGAGGGGCCTGGAGGCAGAGGCGCGCGCGCTTCGCGTGCACGCCGGTGCCCTCGCCGCCCTCCCCCCCCCGCGGCCGGCTGCGGCGCGAGGCGGCTGGTGGGCGCCAGAGACCCTCTCCGCTGGCGCTCAGCACGCAGGCGGCGGGCTGGGCCCGAGGGGTGGGGGTCCGGCGGTCTGATTCCTCCCTGAAATCACCCTGGCTCCGGATCCAACAGCCCTGGCTCCCTTCTCCTCCTCCTCCTCCTCCTCCTCCTCCCTCCTCCTCCTCCTCCTCCTCCTCCTCCTCTCCTCCTCCTCCTCCTCGCTACTCCGCACCGTCGTCCCCTCCTCCTCCTCCTCCTCTCCTCGTCCTCACTCCGCCACCATCCGTCCGTTTCCTCCTCCTCCTCCTCCTCCTCCATCCTCCTCCTCCTCCTCCTCTCCTCCTCCATCCTCCTCCTCCTCCTCCTCCTCCTCCTCCCCTTCTTGAAGAGGACGCAGGGGGCAGAGGGACGCGCTGGGTGGGAGTTCGGTTCCTCTCGTGGGGACGAGGTGGGAGAGATGTGGGGATGCGTGCAGGGTGGGGATTCGAGTTCCCTCGAGGAGGGAGGGGGGTTGGAACTGCATCTTGGCGGTCCCTCCCCGATCCCTGATCCGCCGTGCTTTGGACGATTTCTCAAGTCGGGCGGAAATTTCCGCCCCACTGTGCAAGCCTCTCTGATGTCGATTTCCGCCCCGCTTTGCTGTCGCTGTTTCCGCCATGCGTTTGCGGAAATGTCCGCCTTAGCTTTTCGAGGTAGACGTTGCCGCCCTACTTATTTGCATCGTATGGGTCCCATTCCAGGCAGATTTGCAAGTCGGAAAATCAACCAGATACGCCGAGGAAGTCAGGGCAGGGCGCTGCAATTGTCTCACGCCGGGCGTGTTCGCGCCGTTTTGGGCCTCGGGGCCATCACAGATCGATCCGGCTTGAGAGATGCAGCATCAAGATTGGGTCTGGGGCTCCGGTCGAGTCTCCCTGCGATGGCGCATCGTGTTGGTAGCGTCGGATCTCAGGGTCCGCAGAAGTCGAGGTGACTTTCGGGTGATTTCGCCCCAGACCTCCTTGGGTCATGAAAATGTTCACCGGCTTGGACCCCAAACCGTGATGTCTTGCAGTCTGTGCAATGCAATCTAGGTAGTGCAATCAGTGTCGAGCAATCTAGGATGTGCAATCCATGGGAAAGCGAAGAAACGTAACACTATGCAGCGCAATGCAACGCTATGCAACACGATGCAGCGCAAATCGATGCAAAGCAATGTTATGTGATGCAAAGCAATGCAAACACATGCAAAGCAGCACAAACCAACACAAGCAATGCGAAGCAGTGCGAAGCAATATCACGCGATGCAATGCAGTCCACCGCAGTGCGATTGCAACGCCATGCGATGCGGGGCAATGGCAATGCGACGCAAGGCGACTGCAACGCAAGGCGCTCGCCATGCGACGGTGGAGGTGCTGGGTGGCAAGGGGCGGTGGCGACGGGCGGCAGCGGCCGAGAAGGGGCGGTAGCGGACGAGAACGAGGCCGCTAGGCCCGCAGACAGGCCCAGTCTTAGGTCGGGCCTGTCCCCCTGCAGGTGGATTTTTGGACGAGAAGTAAGAAATTCGCAAACATATTCAAAAGATGCCCAAGAATAGAGAAAAAATAGTCCCCTGATCATTTGTTCCTCTATTTTTGAACATTCCCCCTGTAGAGGGACAGGCCCGACTTGAGCCCAGTTCCTTAGAAGAGAGGCGAGCATCCCTAGGTGAAAGTGCTGTGCTTGGGACACGAACACGATGGGAGGGTCCTGCTGTTTTCGGCCTCTTGGGGCCCTCGCCGGGCCTCGCAGGACAGTCAAAGAACGATTCTGCTGCACAGCCGGTCCCGGGGAAGGGGTCGAGGCCCCAGGGGGCCGGCGACCCAGACCCCCTCGAGCAATGAAAAAATCACGACGGGAGGTTTGTCCTGGTTTTCGGCCTCCGGGGGCCCTCACCGGGCCTCGGGAGCGTCAAAAAACGACTCAGGATGCAAAGCCGGTCATGGGGAAAGGGTCGGGACCTCTGGGGGTCGACGTAATGAAAAAATCATGACGTCGGGGGCCGGCGACAATGTGAACGAAGTCGTGGCGCCAGGGGTCTGAGGACGGGACCCTTTGCCGCGTGACCTTTCTGGTACGCGGCCCACGTCTTTTTATGTTCTCGTCGATTCTTCGAGGTTTCCTTGTCTCGGGATGCGCTCTAGCAGCTGCTTCTCGCGGCTGGAAATCAGGATACGCACTTTTATACACACAACGGCCGGGGGCCGAGGGCTGGAACCTCGACCACACATGTGGGGACCAGGGCCCGGGCCCGCCTCTGGGAGGCCTAAAATCGTCCCCGGGAGCCCTCAGACAGCAATCCCCCCAGACGGTCTCGAGACACCCCCAAGACGGCGTCCAGGGGTCTCTGGCGACGCACGATGCGTTTTAAACTGCCCCAGAGACCCCCAAGACGCCCCACAAGGCCTTTCAGATGCCGCCCAAGAGCGCCCCGAGAGGGCAAAATCGTTGATTGTTGTTTTGCGTTCTCGCTGTTTTGTATTTCCGGCGCTAAAGCACCGCCCAAGAGGCTCCCAAAACCGCTCCAAGACGGCCCAAGAGACCCCCAAGAGGGCCCCAAGACGGCCCAAGAGAGCCCCGAGACGGCCCAAGAGAGCCCAAGATGGCGCAAGAGGGTCCCAAGAAGGCCCCAAGAAGGGCCCAAGAGAGGGAACGCGAACTGAAAAATCAAGCTCTCCGCCCCAAGATGCCCCTAAGATGCTCCCAGGAAGCCCCCAAGAGGCCTCAAGAGGCCCCCAAGAGGCCCCAAGAGGCCCCCAAGAAGCCCCAAAGAGGCTCCAAGAGGCCCCACGACGGCGCCCAAACGGCTTCAAAACTATTTCTAAGAGGCCCCCGACGACATGCCAAGAAGGTCCCATGACGCCTTCAAGAAGCAGTCCAGGATGCTCCGAGGAGGCCCCAGGAAATTCGCTAGAACTTGAGCGCGCGCGAAGCGCGCGCAATGGTTCTAGTAGAATTTATGAGTTTCTCGCTGAGTCGCCGTGCACACGATATCTACCAGCATCTTGTTTCCATGACTATAGACGATGTTAGAAAGTATTGTGTTCCCGATGAGGCCCCGTGATGACTATATATATATATATATATATATATATATGTGTGTGTGTGCATGTATGCATGTATATATGCATGCATTTATGTATGTTTATATGTATGTATGCACGTATGTATATATGTATGCATGTATGCATGCATGCATGCAGGTATGTATGTATGTGTGTATGTAAGTAAGTAAGTAAGTAAGTAAATAAATACGTAAGTATGTATGTATGTATGTATGTATGTATGTATGTATGTATGTATGTATGTATGTCTACATGTTTGTATGTATGCATGTATGCATGTATGCATGCATGTATGCATGTGTGTGTATGTATGTACGTATGTATGTATGTATGTATGTATGTATGTATGTATGTATGTATGGATGGATGGATGGATGTATGGATGTATGCATTGTGCTTGCACATTAATGATATCCTGCTGCATTCAGTGCCGTATGTCGCTACTTATGCTCAAGTTTTTTCCCGGAGAGGATTTCCCTGATGGGGGCTCAGTCCGCCCTCATCGAGACCTTCCAGTCCGCAGGGATCCGCGCTCTCGAGCTGCTGGCGCTGCGCCAGTCCCTGCTCTCGGCGGTGCCCCAGTGCCCCGCTGTCTCGCTGGCGTGCCCGCCCGCGAACGTCACCTGCCCCGTCCAGGTCTGCCCAGCGCTGGCCTGCCCCACGCCAGCGTGCCCCGTGCCGCTGGTGAACCTCTCCTGCCCGCCTGCAGGAGTGGCGCTCGGGCCCGACGGGCTTGACGTGCCCTCGGCCTGCTGGGGCTACGTGGCGGGAGTCTCCGCGGGGCTCGGGCTGGGCGGTGCCGTCTGGAGGCGGGGCGGTCGCGCCGACGCCGAGTCGACGGGAGTGGGAGATCGAGCGCGGGAGCAGCTGCAGCTGATCAGGAGGCGCAATGGCGAGAATAGGTGACTACGTTCTCTTCCAGTACGACCTGCCTGGACCGCCGGTGTATCATGAGAGGCTCGTGACGGGGGTCTCGATAGGGGATCCAGGTCTCATCAGCACGTACTCGCCAGATGGGGACCACTATGCAGAGTATACGACGTCGGACGACCTCAGAGATGTGCGGTGGTCGGGGGCGCAGGGCGCGACCCCGCCCGGTGTCAACCCGGCCCACGTCTACCGCTTCCGCCAGGTGCCGACGGCGGCGGAGGTCCAGCAGCTGATCCGCGAGGGCTCGCTCCTCGTCGGGGGGGTGGCGCCGCTTGCCGCCGCTGCCCCCGCCGCCGCAGCGGCGCCCGCGGCGGGTCCTCCCGCGGCGGCCGCACCCCAGGGGGCCATCGTGCCTCGCGGCGCTGGCGTGGTGGGAGGAGTCCCGCGCGCTGGAGCCGCGGCCGCTCCCGCAGCGGCTGGCACGGTGTGGCTGGCGATCGAGGACTACCAGGGGATGCGGCGCGGCGAGCAGATGCCTGACCCGCTCCCGCAGGGCGCCGTCGTTCACGGGGATCTGGCGCTGGTGCCTCATGCAGGGGGTTTCGTCGGAGCGCGCCAGGTGGCCATGGCCGACGTGGACGCTTTCGTCGTGGACGACCTGCGCGTGCTGCCCGTGCGTTTCAACCAGCAGGGGGCGCGCCGCCGCCCATACAGCGAGGCCGTCGACATGCAGATCGTGGACGAGCCCGAGGGCGGCATCATGCTGCAGGGGCCGCGTACTACGGATTGGGTGCTGAGGTCGTATCGTGATGCCGGCCTCACGCCAGTCACTCATCATTCGAACTGGCTGAGGTCGGCGCGCATCCCTGATGGAGATCGCTCGGCTCACGAACACGAGGTGCTCTGCCACGTGCTGGAGGCGATGGTGACAGTGGATCAGCTCAATGCCCCAGCGCTCCAGAGCGCTGAGCTCGTCGTGCGCAGGATTCAGGTCATAGAAGATGCTCACTCGGCCTCTCCCTCGAACCCGGACTACTCCGCGGCCGACGAGTTCATGGGCTGGGCCACTCACCGCCAGGGCGCCGCAGTCGCGCCCGACCTGCAGCGCCACGTTGCCGCGGGCATGCGCGACCGGGCCGCGATCCTCAAGGAGGCTCGCAAGGCGAAGGAGGAGCAGAAGCTGCGCCGCGGCAAGGGGGGCGGCAGAACCGACGCCAGCGGTACTGGCGGGCAGGGAGCATGACGGCTCCCAGTCGCGGGGGCTGGCCGGCCCGCGACGGACACAAGGCCTGTGGCGCCTCGGCGGCACGCACCTTCCGTCCTCGCGCTGTTCCTGGCGCTGAGGGTCGTGGGGTACCGACCGACTGCGGCCGTGGGGGCCCAGCGGCACGCACCTCGCGTCCTCTAGCCAGGGCAGCCTTCGGGGATCGGGAGGTACCGACCGTCCGAGGATCGCGTGACCTGGGACGCCCTCCTGGGCTGAGAGCAGCGGAAGATCGCCAGCGTGATCTGTTCCCGCTGCCCTCCATTCGGCCGACTCCGCCTACTTCTGCGCCAGCGTCTACGTCGACGAGGCGAAGGCTGGCTCACAGGCGGCAGACGGAGCAGTGTGCCAATGATGCCATTGCGGGCCTCAACGCTCTCCATCCCCCGTGCGAGCAGCGTGGGCCCATCACGGCGGCTCAGCGACTCGCGACCGCCACCATTTTGAACGAGGTCAGGATGGCCCCGAAGTCTGACACTCATTTTTCTCGCCGTGGAGCCGCGAAGGAGCTCCTGGCCTCCAGCCTGTCCTACACCGCGGACGAGGCACCGAGTCCCGTGGTAAGTACGTCAGATCCCGAGTCGACATCCCAGAAGTGGGTGCGGTCACACCTCCTGTCGAGTCGGTGTTCGACGGGATCGGGACGAGCTACGTGCTGGACTACGAGCAAGCGATGATGAAGACTCCTGACGAGTGGTCCCGCGTCTTGGATAGCGAGCCGCCCGTCACTCCCTACATGGACGAAGTTTTGAAGCGTGACCCGGTGGCCTACAACACCTTCATCGGCGACCTGGTGAAGGCTAACATGCTGGGGTTCACGCACCGCCCGAAGGACCTGGTCACCCCTTTTTTCGTGGCCAAGAAGAGTGGAGCACAGCGTCTCGTCTGGGACGCTAGGGTGCCAAATCGATGTTTTCGCGACCCGCCGCCGCTGGCCATGGGGACATCGGCTGCGCACGGTCGCCTCCAGCTACCTGATGATCGTGAGGAGGACGGCAGCTTCGGCACCAAGCTCTTCTGTGCCCAGGCTGATGTACGCAACTACTTCTACGCTCTAGGCCTGAGGGAGGAGCTGGGAGTGTTCTTCTCGCTGCCGCCGGTGTCGCAGGCTTCGTTGTCGCAATGGGGGGTTGAGGCAGTGGACACTCCCGAGGGCCCCTCAGGGGGCTGGGTCTGGCCGTTCCTGCGGGTCGTCCCGATGGGCTGGTCTTGGGCTTTCTGGCTTGGGCAGCGTGCGAATGCGCACGTCTGCTGCTCTGCCTCGGGGCTCGGGTTCCCGCGGGTGCTGACCGATCACGGTCCGGTGCCCCCGCTCGACGGGGGTGTCCCTTGCCTCCTACCCTATTGCGATAACATCAACGTGATCGGCACCGACCCTGTCAAATGCAATGTCCTGATGCACCAGATCTGCGACGCCTGGAGGAAGCATGGCGTGCAGATCCACGAGGTGGTTGAGGCCACCGACGTCTTCACCAGCCTCGGCCGCCTGATCGATGGTGCGTCTGGGCGAGTTTTCTCACGGCCCGAGCGCTCCGAGCGCCTCCGCCAGGCCTCACTGTGGCTAGAGCAGCGCCCTAGAGTCACGGGGAGGGAGGTGGAGAGGTATGTGGGTCATCTCATTGATCATTTGATGCTGAAGAGGGAGCTGCTCTCGATCCTCAGGAGTTTGTATGATTTCGTCAGAGATTGCTATCACGTGCGAGCCCGTCTCTGGCCCTCAGCTGCCCGCGAAGTCGAGCAGTGCCGTCGCTTGCTGCCGCTGATGTCGGCTAACCTTCGGCTTCAGTGGTCGCCGACGGTCTTCGCCTACGACGCTTGCCTGACGGGTATGGCGACGTGCCAGACAACACTGTCATCGGATCTTGTCAAGCGCATCGGGTCAGTCAGTGAGAGATGGAGATATCGCATGCCTTCGGCTATCTCGGCACGCCGGTCAGCTCTGGGAGTCCGTTCTGGATGCTACGAGGCTTCGGAGGGGCCGTTCGACGTCTTCAGCGACATCGAGACCGTCAAGGCCCCCGGGAGCACCAGCATGGACCTTGTCAAGGACCCCTGGGAGCTCAACCCGCAGTTCAGAGGTGCCCGTCCAGGCTCTGCAGGGCCCCCAGTGGAAGCAGGTGGTCTCGGCCAGGGTTCACGTCAAGGAGCCCATCGCGATTATCGAGGGGAGGGCTTCGAACATGACATCACGTCATATCACAAGGGCACAGGCCTCCTTTGGTCTCCGTCATCTGCGTTTCGGGGACAACCTCGGCACCTTGCTCGCGCTCGGACGTGGGCGATGCTCCTCCTATCCCCTTCTGCTGTGCTGCCGCAGAGAGGCTGCCTACTCCGTCGCCACTGCGTCGCGGTTCGAGCATCGGTGGATACCTTCGGAGCTGAACCCCTCCGATGAAGGGTCGAGGCGCTGGGATGCCAAGTCGGGCGGTATCTCGACTGCCCCGCGCGGTGGCCGTCAAGCGCCCGGCTGCCAGCCCCAAGATGGTACAGAAGAGCTTCCTGAAGGGCAGGCCGTTCGTTGGGGCGACGAAGGAGGAGAGGATCGCTCACCGTCTGCGGGCCTCTGGGCCGTTCGCGATGGTGGGGGGGGACGAGAGGAGCTTCCTGGAGTGGAACGCGGCGGCGCCCGAGACCCAGGCATACTACAGGAACGCCCTCGACGACTTCCAGACGTTCGTGGACCTCTTCGAGCTGCCGCTGCACACCGCTGCTCAGGTCGACCTGGCGCTGATGAACTACGCCGATTACGCCTGGAGCATCGGGCTCGAGAGAGCCGCCGTCCTGAAAACATATGCCGCGTACATCTCGGCGCACCCCGACTTTTCCCGAAAGGGGTCGCTCCGCCTGCCGCGTTTCTGTCGGGCCCTCCAGGGCTGGAAGCGCCTGGACCCAGGCCAGACGCGCCCGCCGATGCCCTGGCAGGTGGTCGCGCTGGTCGCACTGGTGATGGCCACGCAGCTGGGGTCCCCGCACGCGGCGCTCATGGTGGTGACGATGTTCTTGGTGTACCCTCCGAGGCCGTCGGCCTGCGCGAGCAGGACCTCTTCCTCCCCTCGGGCTCGTGCACGGACTGCGGCTTCAACCTGCACCCCAGCGCGAGGGGCGAGTACAGCAAGACCAGCTTGTCGGACGAGAGCTTGCTCCTCGATTCGGTCGAGGTGCCCTGGCTGGGCCCGCTGCTGGCGCGCGCGAGGTCGGGAGACCCGCAGGCGCCGCTGTTCCGTCTCACCGCCGCGCAGCTCGGCGTCCTGTGGCGCGAGTCGCTGGAGCTGGCCGAGGTGCCCACCAGGTACGTCCCCTACCAGCTCCGCCACGGGGGCCCGTCGCACGACCGCCTCAAGAGGCATCGATCCATGGCCGAGATCAAGAGGCGCGGGCGGTGGGCCAGCGACTACACGATGAGGCGCTACGAGGCCCATGCGCTGGCGCAGCAGGAGCTCGCAGCGCTCCCGGTCGACGTCCGCCGCAGGGCCGAGGCGGCGCCCGCGAAGCTGCACGCCGAGCTCGAGAGGCTCCTGGCGCCGCCCCAGAGGCCGCGGACGGCCACGCCGTCGGCGCGGCTGCAGGCGGCGCCCGCGCCCAGCATGCGCCGCCCCGCACCTTCTGCCAGGGTGCCGCAGCCCGCGCCCGTGCCAGGCCTTTCGTCGAGCTCATGTGCGGCTCCGCCGCCTTTGCCAAGGCCGTCCACGCCGCCGGCTGGGCTTCGGAAGGCTGGGACTACGCTGATGACCCGCGAGCCGACCTTCTTGATGAACCCCTCATCGACAGTCTGGTATTGAGGATCTCACGGAAGGAGGTCGCGGGGGTGCATGTGGGCCTGGACTGCAAAACGTGGAGCCGGGCAAGGAAGAATGATGGACGGGGTCCGCCGCCACTCAGGGACGACGCAAACGTGCACGGCCTCCCTCGACTGGCGGCGGCGGACGCTGAGAAAGTTAGGATCGCCAATCGTCTGCTCGCTAATGTTCTGCGGCTGCTGGCTGCTGCCGTCGAGGCGGGAGTCCCTTTCTCTCTCGAGAACCCTCGCTCGTCTCGCCTCTGGCTGGTCCCGGAGCTTCTGGACAGGGCCCGCGAAGCTCACGCCGAGTGGGCTTCTGTTGATTACTTCCAGTATCAGGTCCCCTGGAAAAAGGCGACAACCTTTTTGCTATTCAATTGGCGGCCAGCGCAGCCGTCCCTCCGCCTGTGCACAGGCTGTCAAAAAAAGGTGTAGTGCCACGGGTAAGGCGCACATAACACTGAAGGGTAAAGACCCGCTCGGTGTGTTCTGGACTTCGAGAGCGTGTCCTTACCCTGCGGCGCTCTGCAAAGATCTCGCAGCGCTGGTGGTGGCCAAGGCCAAGACACTGGATGGCAGTGGGTAGGGGCTCAGAGTCTTGAATGCCGCTCGCTCAGTCTGTTCAGGTCAGCGCCCTCGTGCTGCCCTGTCACCGCCTGCCGCTCGTTCTCTTGATTTGCTTCGAAGCAGCGGAGCATGCCGAAGGAAAATTGATCTTGGCACGGGTAGCAGCCTAAGCTCATGCGTTGTGCTTGCACATTAATGATCTCCTGCTGCGTTCAATGCCGTATGTCGCTACTTATGCTCAAGTTTTTCCCAGGACCCGCCAGCCGCCCCCATCTTCCACCTTCCTGGGCGTCACTTCGCCAACCCAGGGGGCTCAGAGTCTTGAATGCCGCTCGCTCAGTCTGTTCAGGTCAGCGCCCTCGTGCTGCCCTGTCACCGCCTGCCGCTCGTTCTCTTGATTTGCTTCGAAGCCGCGGAGCATGCCGAAGGAAAACTGATCTTGGCACGGGTAGCAGCCTAAGCTCATGTATTTATGTATGTATGTATGTATGTATGTGTATGTGTATGTGTGTAGGTGTCTATGTATGTATGTACATATGTATGTATGTACGTATGTAGGTAGGTACGCAGGTAGGTAGGTAGGTAAATATGCGTGTATGTATGTATGTATGTATGTATGTATGTATGTAGGTATATACATGTATGCATGTATGTATGTCGGTAGGTAGGTAGGTAGATAGGTCGGTAGGTAGGTAGGTAGGTAGGTATGTGTATGTGTGTATGTGTGTGTATGTATGTATGTATCTATGTGTGTATGTATGCGTGTATGTATGTATCTATCTATCTATGTATGTATGTATGTATGTTTGCATGCATAAAGTTATCTACACATATTTACATATACGTCTGGTATCCTTGTAAGGGGCCTACGCTTGAGACTTCCCTTGGCTGTCTATGCGGTTGTGGGGGCTGGCATGGGTTTTGATGGAGGAAATTAGCCATGGGGTTTGATGGCCCTACCCTGCGGCCTACGATGTAGTCATGGCCTCCCTTGGGTGGCCTACAGAACAGCCATGGACTGTTCCGCGCCCAGCCGAGGCGCATGAAATGAACCATGGCCGCCTCGACTGAACGCGAAACGGCCCACGACTGCTCGATCGACGCTCGCATCGACGTCTACCCCGACCGAGGCCGAGAGAGCAGGAGGGGGCAGGAGGGCCGAGAGAGAAGGGAGGCCGAGGGAGCAGGAGGTCAAAAGGAAGGCGGCGGGGCGAGGTAGAGGGGAAGGAGGAGAGAGGGAAGGGAAAAACAGAGAGGAGAGAAAGGGAAAAGGGAAAAAGCGGCGGCGGCGAGCGGCGGCAGCGAGCGGCGGAAGGTCAGGAGGAGCAGCGCGCTGTTGTTGCCCGCCGTGCTCGCCGCCGTCTTGCTCGTCTGCTGAGTCCTTCCTCCTGGTCTTCCTCCTCCTCGTCCTCCTCCCCCCTGTCCTCCTCCCTCCCTCCTCCCCCTCCTTGTCTTCTTCTTCCGCCTCCTCCTCCTCCTCTGACGGCGGCCGCCTGTGGGCGCCACGGCGCCTCAAGCAGCCAGCGTCTGCTGCGCCTGCTCCCAAACGGATGCTGGCAGCGACTCGATGTTGACCTTCCTGGCCTGCATCTGGTCCAGCGCGCGCTGGAGGTTGGCCTTGGTGACCTCGTCAGTCTTGCGATCTTTCGCGCGCTGGGCGATGGCTGCCGTCGTCAACGTCACGTCGGCCTTCGCCAGGCCATCGCGCCACTGGTCATGAGTGGCCTGCCACTTCTCGAGTGGCACCTTCAAGCGCTTCGGCTCCTCGACGGCGTGTCCGAGCTTGTGCTGCACAGCACGGTGGGCGTCCTTGAGCCTGTTCGAGACCCCCGTCTGCTTGAAGAGCCCCACCTTCAAGTGGCCGATCGTCTGAGCGAAGTCCGTCGCCTCCCCAGCGAAGCCGTCCATGAAGTGGCTGCCGTTCAACATCCCTCCCGACAACTTCTGCAAGACCGCGAAGAGCACGCGCCCTTCGCCGAGCAGCTGGTCCATCTGGCTCTGCGCATACTCGGACCAGAGGTCCTTGGCCACCTGGTGCCACTTCTCGGCCCGAGCAACGAAACCCTCATACTTGGAACAGCCAAGCTCCTGCAGGATGTCATCGTGCGGCTTCGAGGCGCATGGGGTGCCGTCGTCCAGGGAACTGTCCAGCCGCTCCCAAGCACTGCGCAGTTCGGCGGCGTCCTCGTCGCCCGCCTCGTAGAAGGCCACAGCGTACTTCGCGACCTGGATGACCGAGAACGCGTCGGCGAGGCGGTCTGAAACGGCGCCCAGGCTGGGCCTGAACGAGGGGTCAGACGTGACGCAGGACAGCATCGTGGCGGTCAGCGCGTGCTTGTCGATCGCATCCTGGATCAGGTCTCCGACGGCTCCCAGCGTGTCGAGCTGCGCGTCGTACAGCAGGAGGCCGATGTGATCGGCGACGTGGAGAGTGGCCTTGACGAGGTGCTCGGCGTCCACCAGCAGCGGCATCTGCATACCCTTGTTCTCTTCCACGAACGCCTTGATCTCAGTGGCCACCTGATGGCAGTTAGCACCAGTGTTGTACTTCTCGATGATCTTCCTGAAGCTGCCTTCGACACGGCACCTCGATGCGTGGTCCACGTCGTTGATGAGATCACCGCACTTGCTTCCGCACGGGTCGTCCGCGGTGTCGGGCTCGAACCCCTTCACGCGTGCGAACTTGGAGTACAGCTCGACCAGCGCCTCCCCGACCTTCACGTCCACTGAATCCGCGGTCATCCCCAGGAGGTCTGCGGTGGCCTTCTCGAGCCTGCCCTGCATGACGATCCCTGCGCCGCCTGTCGATCTCGATGACCCGCGGCACACCTTTCTCCACGACCCGATCTCCACGAGAACGGTGCTCATGAACTCGATGCCTTCAAGCGTGTTGCCCTCTGTAGTCTCGAGCTGTTCGATGGTCTTCTTCATCCTGGGGGCAAGCTGAATGTCTGTTGAGGCTGCCCTCCTGAAGGTCGATTTGTAGTCTGCCCACGGAGCGCTGTCACCCAGCACCTCAGCCACAGGATGCCACTCGGCAGCGTCGGTGACGCCAGTCCAGAGTGCAATCATCACGCCCATGTGGGGATCACACTCCGCGAAGCTCAGGGGGTCGTTGTTCGGTAAGTGAAACAGTAGCATGCCAAGCGCCTGGACGTGCTTGCAGAACTCAGCGATCTCGGATGGGCACTGGTCACCGAGCTTCGGGAACGTATCCTTGAGGAGCTTGCCAATGGCCTGGGGGAAGGTGACCCTCGCAGGATCCTCCAACTGGGGAAGGACGATGTCATCCAAGAGCACCTCTCGAACTAGGTCAACCTTCTCGCTATCAGACATGCCCTTCATAGACGACACCTTGGGGGCAGTCATGTCGAAGTCATCAGGGTGGGGAGACCACGGGATCAGAGTCTCAATGACCACCCCGTCATCGGAGATAGAGTGCTGCACGAACTTCTTCAAGAGCGTCTTGCGAAAGACAGCCGTGGCCTCCACATCGTCTGGGCTGAGCTCCTTCAGGTGGGTGAGGACCTGGGTCCATTGCATGGTGCTGCTGTTGGTGGACAGGGCGCTCGCCGCCTCAACTTTCGAAGTGAGCTTGTTCACCATCACGGAAAGGCTGGGAGACTTCGGCTTAAACCTCTTCAAGCCGTAGGATCGGTCCCCCCTGAGGCTCCCATCCAAGATCTCGTGGATCACCAGGTCGTTCTTGTAGCCGTCGAAGCGCGCCTTCTCAGCAGAGCCAGGCGGACCCCTGCTGCTGGCCCTGCCCCCAGGTGCTGAGTCACCCGCCGCAGAGATACAACTCCGCGCTGGGGATCTGGACCGATCTCGACTACAACCGCGAGCCTCCCCTGACTCGGGTCGCCGTGGCGGTGGGCGGTGCCCCTGCAAATCGCTGACCGTGACCTGGCCTGGGTGCGAAGCCGCCGCGCCCGACTTCGCCTTGACTAAGGGCTGACTGGAGATGTGTAGAGCGACCGCGGAGCTGGCAGAGATGCCCGAATCCATCCCAGCACTGGGTGCCCCCGCAGGCGAATGCGCAGCGCCCCCAGCTCTCTGGCCACCGCTGGCGCCTGGGAAAACTGACTCCACGTCCTCATGCAATGTGCCGTTCCCAATCGCCATGAGGGGATCGTCCACGGCGGCCTTGGCCTTGGGCGGCGGGGCCTTGGGAAGCATCCCTGCTGCAGAGGCCTTCGCGAGCGCCACGTTCTGCAGCTCTGTGATCGTCGGGACCTTTGCGAACCCTCTGACGGCGACCGCCTGCTGCTGCCGCAGCTTCGTCACATCCCGCTTGACGGCGTCCGTCTCTGCACCCGCCTTGACGGCCTGCTGGGGCGTCAGCCTGGTGGATGCCATCCTCACTTCTGTCCTCGTGTAGTTCCTGATGCTGACGTATGGCTGATCTGGATCTGCGATGATCACGCCTGTGGTGTTGACTCATGGCTGGCAGGAGGACGGAACGCGAGACTGGATCAGGTCGCACATCTCGGGCGTGATGCCAACGGTCCCGCGAGGAGCCACTTGTGAAGCCCACTGCTTCGGGGTGAGCTGCACCATCGAAGTGCTGACCTCCTGTCCGTAGTACGTGACCACCTCGACGCTGCCACGCTCCGCTGCCGTTGCCACTTGGCTCTCTAGCTCCAAGTCTGCAGTGACCCTCGCGCCGAACTCGGCGCTGAAGTCTGGATCCTCGCGGCTGCGCTCGCAGATGTCGGGCCAGGCGTTGTCCTCGCAGTAGCGCCTCTCGAAGGTCACCCAGCAGTTGTCGCAGCCGATCCACGGCGCCGTGGGGTGCCCGCCGCGCTTCGACGACGCGACGTCGACTGGCTGCTCGCGACGATGGCAAAAGCCCGAGTCCGATGCACAAGCGCTGCCTCTGCCACCGCGGCGGGCGGCCGACTTCGGCGGGCCGCGCGACGCTGAAGCAGCAGCGCCACTAGCACGCTTGCCGCCCATCTGGCGGCGGTCTCTCAGCAACAATTCACTGCGTGGCGGCCTGCTGGCCGCGAAGATGACGGCGAGTCGGGGCGGCAGCCCCACCTCCGAGCCAAAGCGGCTACCGTGCGACGCACGGAAAGCCAACGCATAGGCGCTACGATTGGCACCCCCATCATACCTGAGCAAAGGCAAGCAATGCAAACTTTGGACCGCCACCTCATTGCAATGCAACGCTGATGGGGGGCCCAAGGAGTGGGGAGCAATGCGACAAAGAGTGGCGCCGCGGTGGTGGAGCAACGCAACGCAATGCAATTGCGGGGGGCAGATGAGCTAGGGAACGATTGGTTGCTGGCGCAGCGGCGTGACGCATATGCGCGTGATCATCTGGGCTGAGGCGGCCGCACCGCCATTAGCTAAGCAATGCAAGCGCTGATTTTGAGCGCGCCACCTGTGCAGGGAACCCCCCCATGCCCACTGTTGTCCTAGGGCCTGGGGTCAAAGGGGGGGCGATTCGGAGTCCAAGATGGCCGAGAGCGGCTCCTTGCACCCCAGATGGGCCAACGTGGCCCCCAAGATGGCTGAACATCCCAAGACACACAGACGCCACTTTGGAACACCCTAAGCGGCCGAACACCCCCCTCAGACTGACCCAAAATGTGGCGGGCCCATTCGGACCCATACACCTAGACTGTGGCATAACAACCGCGCTGTGTTGCAAGAAACGAAGTACGATGCAACGGCCCCCCACTCGACGGCTTGGAGTTGGCGCCCCAAGGTCACCCGAGACAACCGCTGGACCCTCGGGACCTGACATGCGATAACAACTGCGCCCCCCCCCCCGCAAGCGCAGCAATACGGCCGTTCGGGTGGCGCCCTTGCGCGTGCACAGTATACTTTCACGGTGGTGGACGTGCTACTAAGGCAAGCAAAAACTGGCCGACGCTACCAGACCTGATAAAAACTCTCTCCCCCCGTCCTCCTTCCCATCACCTACCCTCCTTGCTGCCCCCCTATCTCGTCCCCCCGTCCACTCCTGGCTTCATAGGGAAACACCGTGGGCCCATTCGATTGCAGTGGGGGCGCCGACAGAGCTGACGACGACGACGCCGACGGCGTGCAACTGCCCCCGCTGCAGACGGACCAAGGCAAGTCCGATGTAACCGAGATCGGCCAGATCGGACAATGGAGGATGAGGATGAGGAGGAGGAGGAGGGGGAGGAGGAGGAGGAGGAGCAGGAGGGGGATGGGGGGGAAGGGGAGGAGGAGGGAGGGGGTGATGATGATGAGAAGGAGGAGGAGGGGCAGGAGGATAAGGAGGAGGAGGAGGAGGAGGAAGGAGGAGGGGGAGGAGGAGGGGGAGGATGAGGAGGGAGGAGGCGGATGAGGAGGAGGAGGAAGGAGGAGGAAGAGGGGCGTCTACGAGTCTACGAGGATAATGAGTGAGGCATGGGCTAGCCGATGGGGGGCCGAAGTGAGATGGGCGAGGTCGAATGACAAGACGAGCGGAGGTGGAGGGCGAGAGAGGGATGAGACTGGAGCACGCGGTCAAGGAGCTCGCAAGGAGGAAGAAGGATGAAGGCGTCGATTGCGGAGGTGTCACACTGTTTTCAATTGCACCCAGCTGCAACGCATTGAATAGCGGCAGTGCCGCACCATACTGACTCCGAGAAGCGAGATGGTTGATTTGACCGATCGCACGATGCTCGATGGGGCCACGACTGGGCCCTTAAACCATTCACGCTCGAGCGCCTATGGTGCGAAAGCTGTCCAGGCTCGCGCGGCATCCGCGCAAAAACAATCACTATGATGATTAGGTGCGTCGTCGTCGTCCTCAGCTCGTCAACCTTCCTCCCCTCATCGTCGGCGTCGTCAGCGCCGCCGCCGTTGTTGTGTCATATCTCCCAGTCGTCGTTGTCGTGCTACTGCCAGGGCAACTGACAGGGCGAAACGGAGCATCCGAGCCTAGCTCGGGCCGAGATCGCGAAGTATCTGGCTGGCAGGCGCAAATTGGTGCCCGAGCTGAGCCATGGCATCGCCCTGCGAACCGCTGCACGTGTCGCCGATGCGGCGCTTCTGAAACACCACGTTCGCATCGCGCTCAAGGTCAGAGTCTTGCGAGGCAGGCGCACTTATGCTTGCTCTCAGCTTCCAAGCGCGCTTCCTACGCGGGACGTCGCCAGGCTCGCTGCTGCCGCCACCCGCTCTGGAGCGCGCGGAAAAAGCAGGTGGGCACTCCAGCTTTGCAGGCGTCTGCTCGCTGGAGTTGCCGTCGGCGCCGCAAGAACGCCCCGCAGACGGATCAAAACCATTGTCTGCCGCAGCCTTCTGGATGGGGCTGTCGCTAACAGTAAAGCAATCTAAAGAAGCCGCTGTGCCCTGATGCAAGCGCTTCGATGGCCCAGGTGGCGCGCTCGCCGTCGGCACGGTCGCAGGGTCCCTGGCGGACCCCGCGCGCGCTGCAGACGGCCCAGGCGAACTCGCCTCGGGCTCGCTAGGCAGAGCGTCTGCATGCCTTGGAAAAAGAGGTCCCTTGTCAACAGGCGGCGGGCCAACGTGCGAACTATCGCCTGCCTTGGCGTCTGGCGGCCCGCCCTTCTTGCTGAACAGTGCCGCAAAATACGCCTCGTCGGCCTTCCAGGCCGACTCGAACTGGGACGGGTCGTAAGGCGGGGGGCCATCATCAGATGAAGCAACAGCCTCGGCTTGGGGAGGATCAGCATCTTGGGCGACACGCTGGTCAGCGCCCTGCTGCTCTTCAGGGGCTGGGCGCTCCGAGACGGGGGACGCGATCTCCGTCGGCGCTGGCGGATCTACAAACTGCGGGCCCACGATGACCAAAGAACACTGGATGTCGATATTGTCTACCCGTCGCTGGTAGCCCACTGGCTTGCTGGGGTCGGTGATGACCAGGTTGACGCTCCCAACAATTTCGCCCTCCAAGGCCATGGGACAATGACCCTTGACAAGGAGCAAGCGCAAAACCGAATCTGCATATGGCCGGCAAGCTTGACCCGCGCGGCTGGGGTCTAACAGCGGCGGCGTGTTGTGTAACAGTAATGACGTGATGTGGCGATGCGGTGTCGAATGATGATGGCGGTGATACGTGCTTGGGGCAGTGCAAACGGTGGCAACAGGTAGCGATGATAAGCGACCTGCCAACGGCAGTCTGGAAGGTTGTAATGATGATGGCCCAACCATAAAGGTGATGTGCGCCCGTCCACATGGCGGCGCGCGCTGCGCCGCCGCCGTTGGCGCGATGCGCACCCGAACGTGCGCGCGCGCAGCGCGCGTATGCGCGAACGCCGAACACAGCGCACAACGGTCGCAACATTGCGCCCGTGGCGTGGGGCGCACATGACATTGATGATGCGCGCGCGCCCTTGCCGTGCGGCAGAATCCCGACACAGCGTCGGCACGCATCAAGACCCCCGCCGCCCCCCAACACACACGCCACCACCACCGCCCACGCACGCACACGCACGCCACCACCACACCCGCGCACTGCAACCACCACACCAAAACCAATCACCCCCAACCACACAGCCCCTCACCCATTCTACACCGCCCGCCGCACAGCTGCTCCCCCGCCCCGCCATGACGCCAGCCGCGCTCTGCCGCCGCGAACCGCTTGCATCAAACCAGAGAGCCTGGCGCAGAGCCCCATTCTGGGAGGGGTCGCTAGCAACGCCCCGTTCGGGGCGTGATTCGTTCAAGGGGCGTGCCTCAAGGCATCCCCAATTCGATGCGAGGCCCTCCAGCCCTGGCCCCGCTGGGGCTGGCTTCGCCCTGGGACTTATTAGCTGCTGGGCCCCGTCACGAGTCAGGCGAGGCCCGCCAGCCTTGGCTCCGCTCGGGGATGGTTTCGCTCAGAGCGGTGGCTCCTGGGCCACGACAATGCGTGGCGAGGCCGCCCAGCCTTAGCCCCGCGGAGGCTGGCGCCGCTCAGGATGGTGGCTTCGGGGCCCTTGCATGTCGGAGCCAGGTTTCCAAGCTGCGGCCACGCCTGGGCTAGGATTCGCCCCAGGGATGGGCCACTGGGCGCGCCCGCCCTGGCGCGAAGCATACTAGCCATGTCCCCGCTGGGGCTGGTTTCGCCAAGGGCGGATGCCTTGATCCCGCCGCGAATTCGGGCGAGGCCGCCGAATACTGGCCCAGCTCTGCGCTGGGCCCGTCGAAGGCGCGAGCGGCCGTTTGCCCCCGCCACTGGAACGTGGAGACATCGGACGCAAGCGCCGCCCGAGATCGGCTTCGTTCGCTGCCATGGAACCTGACCCGCCCTGGTCAAGTGCGAAGTCAGCAGGTCTGGGCCCCTCTCTTTGTCTGGCACTTCGCAGGCGGCGGCCCAGGGGGTTGCCAAATTGGAAGCGAGAAGCTAAGGCCGTCGACCCTGCGGCGTTGTTCTCATCGCGGTATTGGCCCAATGGGCCGCGGCACTTCTGGGCGGCGCATTCCAACGTGAGCGCAGCTCGCGGCTGAACCTGCTCTTGCCGTCGGTTCCACGGCGCCGCCCCTACGCTGGGCGGCGCGCCGCAGAGGTCGCCATGCAGGCGCGGCGCCGCGCAGTGCGTTGGCGTCAGGGCCTGCGCTGACCCTGGCGGAGCCATCAAGCTGCATGGCGCCGTTCGGCGCTGGTTTCGCACAGCGCGCTGGTCGACGCGCACTCCCCGACCCAAGGCGCGGCCAACCAGCCTGGGCCCCGCGGCTCTGGGCTCCCTGGAGGGCGCGCGCTGGACAGGCCCACTTCAGCGCTGCACTTTCATGCCTGGGGTCCGCTCGGGATCGGCGCTGCCAATGACGCTGGCCACTTGGCGCCGCCGAGCCGCGGCGATGCACCCCAGGCGAGGCCATGCAAGCAGGGCGCCGCATTAGTGGCGATGGCTCCTGGCGCCGCCCGAATGCGAGAAGGGCACCCCAATGCTCATCCAGCCTTGGCGGGGCAACGTGCAACTTTCGTTGGCGGACAAGGCCCCTCGGCGCCTGCGCGGCGTTCACCAGCCCTGGCCCCGCTGCGGTTGGCGCTGTTGAGGGCGTTTGCCCGCGGGCCAACCCCCATGCGACGCTGCGGGCCCCATCCCAGGCCCCGCGCAGGTTGATTGCGTTGAAAGCGCTGGCCCTTAGGCGCCAAGCGCGGCGCGAAAACACGCCCTGCCGCGGATCTGTCGATGCGACCCCCACCGCGGCGTTGGTTTCTCGGCCGCGCCAGCCCCCAACAATGCCCCCGTGCGTTGGCCGCGCCGAGGCGCAGCCCCGCGCGCGACGTGGCCCGCGCCCCGATCTGGGGCGAGCCTGCAACTGCGAAGCTCGACCTGCCACGCGCGGGCGCGGGGGCCAGCTCGCGCAGCTGTCCGCCCTGGTCGCGCAACGTTTGCGCGGAACTGCTCGGGAGCCAGCGCGCCATCGAAGGACGTCTGGGCAAAAGCGCCAGCCGTGGCCTAGCTCGGGCAACGCCGCCAATCCGCAGCCGCCGCGCGCGCCGCCGATTGGCGCGCTCGCGGGCGCGGCGGCGTGCGCGGTGACGGTTCTTGGTCAAGGGGAGAAGCGCGCCCGCGCGGCCGCTTCGGCAGCGACGTCGGCCGCGCTGGTGCAGCAACCGACGCGACCAACGGCGATCCGAAAATTGTAGCGCCCAGCTCGCGCCCGCCATGGCCACCGATGGCCAAAGGCATAGGCCGCGCCCGCAAACCAAACCGCGCCATGCGCCGAATTTCTGGTCGGCAATTTCCACGGCGCCCGCCGATGCGACCAGGGGGGGGGGGGGGGGGGGGGGGTGGGGGTAGGTGGCAAAATTCAAAGCCACCGCGCGCACCTGTTAATAAGAAAAGGGCCTCCAAAGATACCGCCAACCAGCTGCACTACCACGGCTTGTCGGGCCCAGCGAGCCAGCCGTCGCCGCCACCACCCCGCGCCCACCCCGCCGCACTGCCCCCCCCGCCACATCCCCCCCCCCCCCCCCTTCATGGCCACCCGCGAGCCAACGGCGCAAGCCCCGCGCTCCGCCCCCGCCGCTCGGCAACGCCCGCCGACGCCAGACTGGCACGCACGGGTAGATCCCTCACCTCACCACCCGCCCACCCCCCCCGCACCCCCCCCCCCCCCCCCCCCACCCCGCCCCCCCCCCCCCCACCCCCCCCCCCCCCCCCCCCCCCCCCCCCTCCCCCCCCCCCCCCCCCCCCCCACCCCCCCCCCCCCCCCCCCCCCCCCCCCCCCATCACCCTGCCCCACCCTGCTGGCGCGCCACCACCGCTGCCTGCCCCGCCACCACCACAGCGCCCAGAAGCACGCGCGCCAGCGCGCGCCCACCCACCCACCCACCACGCCCCCATCCCCCACGCAGACACGCACGCGCACCACCCCGACCCACCACGCCCCCACGCTCGCCGCCACCCACCCACCCACCCACCGTTGCCAGCCAACCACCACCACAACCCATCCACCACCCAGCCGTTGCGGCGGCGAGGGTGGGCGGGCGGCGGCGGGGAGGGTTGGGGGGAGGGCGAGGGGTGGGGTCCAGTGGAGGCGGTGGGGGAGGGGGGCGATGGGGGGTGTCCATGGGGGGGGGGGGCACCGCCGCGATGGCCAGTCGATGGAAGCGCCAGGGGGTTGTGGCTCTGCGAACAGCCGCCTTGATGACTTTTGATGGGGTTCTGATGGGGGTCTGATGGCCGTGTCCGCCTGGGAGGTTTTCAGGCATGACTTTTGATGACTTTTGATGGGGGTCTGATGGCCGTGTTCCCCTGGTGGGTTTTCAGGCATGACTTTCGATGACGTTTGGTGACCCGTGATGCCTTGTGCTCGGCGCGGGTGATGACTTTTGGTGACTTCTGATGACTTTTGATGACTTTTGATGACTTTTGATGACCCTCGGTGGAGGAAAAAGGCGATGACTTTTGATGGGGGTCTGATGGGGTTCTGATGACTTTTGATTGGGGTCTGATGGCAGTGGTCGCCTGGGAGATGTTCGTGCATGGCTTTTGATGACTTTTGATGGGGGTCTGATGGGCGTGTCAGCATGTGAGGTTCCCAGGCTTGACTTTTGATGGGGGTATGATGGCTTGCGCGGCGGGTGCCGCGAGGCCACGTAGCGGGTGCGATGGGCACCGTCCCGCCTCGGTGGTCCGCGCGGCACAGCGGCGCTCTCGCGGGCGCTGGCATTGGGCGGCGACAAACAACGCTGATGGGCTGTCGCAGGACCCCACGCGAGCGCCGCCCGCGCCCGAAGGCGCGCTGTACCGAACCAACCCACCACCCCACCACGCCAGCCCACCACTCCTTCCCACCTCCCTGCCACCCCAGCCACACCCCATCCCATCGCGCGCGCACTTGGAATGCACGCGGTGGCCAGCGGGCCGCCCGCGCCGCGCCCTGCCCACCACCGCGCCCCCCGAACGTGGTTGGTGCGCCAGGGCCAATGGTGCGATGGAAGCGCGAGCAACGCTATTACCGAGCAAGGGGGCAGGCCATGTCGCGCGCGGAATGGCCGCGCGAGGCGGCGAGCGCCCGAACCCGAGGCCCTTAAGCCGACGACGCGTACCCACCCCGCCTCCCCCCATGGCCACCGCGCCAGCCCCGTCGCGACCTGACCTTACCAAAGCTGCGCGCGAATTGCTGCCGACAGCGCGCGTTAGAAGCGGCGCGCCAAATACCGATCGGCGCCAACAGGCAGCACCCCCCCACCGCGCGCGACGGCATCGCCCTCACCGCCGCCGAAGGCAGGCGAGACACGCGCGCGCACGTCGGCGACACCAGCCGCCACAACTCCGAGACCTGGGTCACGTCGGCGGGCAGAACGCACAACCATTGCGCGGGGCCCTATCACTCGCATTCGTTGGCGCGCCAGCCTTACCGAGCAGTAGCGCAGACCTGCCAGTTACCGTCAGCCTGCTCAGCCGCCTGACCCTTCTTTCCCGTCAGTCTCCTGGTCATTATCTGGCGTGCTCTCCGTTGCCTTGCCAGCCCCCCCTCAGCCATCCTGCCACGCACGCAAGTGCCAGCTCTGCCGCTGGCAGAGCGCGCGCCCGCTGCAGACGTGCTGGGCAGCAGTGCAAACCTGCCACTTCCCGTCAGCCTGATCGGCCGTCTGGTCCTTCTTCTCCTCGCCAGTCTTCTGGTTATTCGCTGGCCTGGTCTCTTGGTCTTGCCCGCCGTGTCCTTTTTCTTCCCGTGGGTCGTCTGGTCGTTCTCTGGCTTGCTCTTCATTGCAGTGTTCTTCTTCGCCTCGGTCTTCTTACCACGCCCGCACGCGTGGCAGATCTGTCGCGAACTGAGCACGAGCGCCGCACCCATGTTGAGCAACACTGCAGATCCGCCACGTCCCGTCAACCTGCTTGGCCGTCTGGTCGTTCTTCTTCCCGCCAGCCTTCTGGTTATTATCTGGCGTGTTCTTCTTTGCGTTGCACCCCTCCGACTTTAATGGCCAGCCCATTGGACGCGACGCGCGAACCCCCTCGCGCAGCTTAACGAACGCGGCCGCCCAACCGCGCCCTGCTGCCGAACGCCTCCACCCCCCGCTAGACCCCGCCACCGCCACGCGCCCGTATGCTCGCGCCGCACAGGCCCGCACCGCCCGCCACCGCCGCCACGCGCACCGCCACCCCCCGAACGCCCAGCGCCACGGAAGCAACCGCTCCTCAATTACACCCCCCCTCCGCCCGCGCCCAACCAACGCCCGCCACGCACGCGCGCGCTCCATGCCGCCCGCGCCGCCCTCGCTTCCGCCCGCGCGCACCGCGGAGTCAAGCGCGACTTGCGGCGCCGCCCATGAAACGACGCGAGCTGTGCGAAGGCGGGCGCAGACCTCACGCGACGACCGTGGAATGCGCGCAGGGCCGCATGCGCGCACAAACCCGAACACTCACAACGCAGACTGCGACGCACAGACCTGGGCAGCGCGACCGCGACACCACGCGCCGAGCAAGGCTGACTTGGCGAGGATAAGCCAAGAGCGGTTGCGCCACGCGGTCTGACCACGGCTGCCACGAGGACGGAGCGGACGGCGCTAAGTCGGCCCGTGCGTTGCTCGTGGCGCCGATGACCGACCGCGCAACTGACGCGAATGCGCGCGAAGCTGATACGGGCGGCGCGCGGGCGGGGCGCCTGGCAAGGCAAACCAGTGCAACACAGGCGAAGCAAGGGCTGCTTTGCGGCGAGCAAGGGGGCGCGCGACAACAATGACAGCGCCGCGTGGGGGCGCGCCGCGGCGCTCATGGGGTCGCGACCGATGGCGTGGATGACGCGCGTGGCCTGCGCAGCATTCACGCGCGGACAGCGGCGAGCGCGGCGCCGACCCCATGGGTAACAAACGATAGACCACGGAGGTGGAGACAAACCGCGCTGGGTCAAACCCCGAGAGGCATGGCCAACCACGTGCCAGAGTGGAGGCGCAATGGCGCCCAGATGTACCGACGAGGCGGCAAGTGCTAGCGTCGGACAATCGCGCTGCACTAAGGCACGAGTGAACCGCGCAGCCGCGCGACCCCTGTCTGGCTCGGGCATGCGCGTCGCAACTTGAACGGCGCAGCAACGTGTTCCCCCGCACAGGCGCAATCAACCACGCTCCGCGCGCATGTGCCAACCGCAGAGCTTCAGCGTTTGGGCGCGACGCTCGGTTGGCCACCCGCGGTGGCCCACGCCAGGACGTCGGCACATGCCAAGCGCACGCTAACAACTTGCGGTGGCGCTCGGGAGCGGCGCGCTCGGCCAGCGCGTTACACGCGCAACCGCGACTGCGGGCCCGAATGCAACGCCGCGTTCACAAACCGTGCTTGGGCGCGCGAAGGGTCGAACGCAACGGCCTCGGCGCGCTAGCGCGCCTGGCCCACGCAGGGCGGCGCGCCTGGCCGCCACCAGAGGGAAGGACAACACGTGCGATGAAACAGCCGCACAGCGCGAATTGGACTTGAATGCGCTTGGGCGCAGCGCTGCTTGACGCGCATCTTAAACTGGGCAGGCTGCGCGCTTCCCCCCGCGGCGTCCACGGCGAGGCGCGGGGCTTGGCCGTGGCGCCCTTTGGCCTCTGCGTTGGCGCCCGCGCATTACGGCGCTGGCCTGGTTACGCGCCGCGTTGCTCTGCGCGGGCTCAACCCCCACTGGCTCGTCGGGCACAGTGGGTGCAATCGCGATCCAGAGAGCTCCGCACGCACAACTGCCCGTTGCAACGTCGGCTGGCCGCTTTCGAGCAGCAGCCGCTTGAACTTGGACGCCGCGCGTCGTTCAAGCTGCTTGCTCGCCCGCAAGCAGGGGAGATGATGAAACGAGCGTTGCAACGTAGACTGCCAACGGGCCGACGCCTCGCTCAAATGAGGCAACCGCCATCAGACGCCATCGGCTCGCGGCCGAGCGGCGTTCGCAATAGCCCCTGCGCGCGGAGCTGCGCGTCGGGCTCTGGCGATGCCCCGCGCAAAGGGCACCCTGGGGCAATCCACAAGGGGAGGCTTGCAGCGCCTCGTCGGACGCCCGCAGGCCCCGCTAGAACGAGCCATGGAGGAGGAGAAGGATGGGCATGATGATGAGGGGGAGGAGGGGAAGGGTGATGATGATGAGGATGATGCGTAACGCCTCGCTGTCCGTATGTTCCTCCTGTGTTCGGGCTGGCACTGGCCATCCTCCTCCTCGTTCGTGCCCCCCTCCACCTTTCTTTACCCCTCCCCCACTATGCACGCGGTCCGACGGGGCAGGTCGCGTCGGAACGGGGACGAGGGCATCTTAGACAATGCCGAGGGTGGGAAACGCCTGGAGCGACCAATGGCCGCGCGTGGGGGGAGGCAGCGACACGTGCGATGCACCTTCTGCCCTGTCCCCCGCGCCAGACGCTAACCACCCTGGCCATGTCGAAGCAGCCCTGGGTGCGACCCTGTCCCCGCCCCTCAACCCCTTTCCAACTATCAGCTTAGGGGCTTGCTGTATGTCTGCTACGTCGCGGTGGTCATGGGCGGCTCATGGGCGCGCAGAGCGAGCACGAACGGCCCGACTGTAATGTGACATAGACACCTTACTTACTTGCGAAAGTCCCACGCGAGTGGATCTGAGCGTGAATGGTCTGAGCACGGGCGAGCCTGATCGTGACGATATGAGTGCCAGTTGTGGCAGCACCACGTGAGTACCTGAAGGGGGCCCTCAAGCAACTCAATGAGGCCCCGCGGCATGCCTCAAGGCCATCCCCCAAACAAGCACCAATCCATATTTTAAGAGTGGCGCAAAGAGAAGACAACACCACAACCCAAAGATATCCCCAAGACACCAAGCACGCCCCAAGACACCCCCAGGAGGCCCCAATATAACCTAAGGAGGGCCCACATGTACCAGGCGGGCCCCACGCTTTTTCTTGTTTTTTTCAAGGGTCGCGAAGCGGCTCGCCATCCACATCGCCGTCGTTCTCGACCCGCTCCTTCTCGGCAAGGGCCCTGAACGACGGGTCGCCGCTGGCCAGCGCCTCTCGCCGCGCATCCCTGCGCTCGGCATGGTCGGGCTTCCACGCGTGGGCGTGGTCCCATCGCGTGATCCCCGTCTCGTCGGACACGCCGAGCCACGCGCGCATCAGGCCGAGGCATCTGCCTTTCGCCTTGTTGCTCTTCATGTCTCGGCATACCCGAGTGAGGAAGCACCCAGAAGACTCGCCCTGGTGAGACGGCACCAAACACTGCGCAACCATGGTGCGCGTCGTGTCGTAGTAGCGGATGATGCCGCTGCGGTGGCGCATTGTAATCTCAGCAGGCGTCTTGCCAAGATGTTTCGGGCCTGCCGCAACTCCCCCGCCCAGCGCTGCAACTGGGTGCCCCAGCGGCGCCGCAGGCGGCGGCTCGGGGGGCGGCGGCAAGGGCGGCTCGACGAAGACGTCCGCCACCGCCTCCTCGATGTCGGCCGCGGCGTCGTCATGCTCGCCTTCGCCGCCGTGGCCGCCATCGGAGTGAGCATCACCCCGCTCGCCGCCGCCTCCGTCACCATCGGCGTCCAGAGGGTCGCTGCCGTTGCCAGCGGACTCCGTGGTCTCGCCGCCGTCCTTGTCAAGCTCGGACGAAGACTCGGCGCCGTCGTCCTTGCCCTCGGCGGAGCTGTCGGAATCCGAACTCGACGAGCCCGATGAGCTCGAACTGGAAGACCCGCTCGAGCTGGACTCCGCAGGGTCGCTCGCATCGCGATCAGCAGGCGCAACTGCCCTGCCCCTCCCCCTGCCACGCCCGCCGCGCCCGCGGCCCTGGCGCCCAGCGCGGCCATCTCCTGCAGCGCGCTGCCGTCGGCGAACCTGGATCGGCGGCGGGTCGACCTCGGGTGTCTGGCGGCTGACGTACAGCTTCCATGGCTCCACGTTGGCGACCTGCCTGGGCCGAGATACGAGCTGCCAGAAGCTGATTGTCATACCCACCTCCATCCCCAAACTCCCGATCATCTCCCAAAGAGATCGCCAGAACATCTTCGGATCCTCGACCTGAATCGGGGATACCCCCAAGACTTCGCCAAGATCCCTGGAGGGGTCCCTCTCCAGCTCGACCACCGTGGGCGAGAAAGGCTTCTGGAAATCGAAGGCAACGTGGAAAAATCGATGCTCGAATCCGTCGCCGCCAGCACCGCACTGCACGACGTCGAACGCCAAGCCGTCCGCGGCACCCGCCTCGGCCTCGCAGCGGGCCTTGGCGCTGGTGAAGCGGAGCACGCCATCGCCCCTGGCCAGCAGCGCCTTCGTCGGAGCGCCGCCCTGGCTGCTTCATGCAATCGCAGCTGCGATGCAGCCGCGCAACCCCTGAGCCCCGCAGGGCCCCCCTCACGAACCTCATCGGGAAACCTCTGAGACCCGCAAGGGCCCATACAATCAAGACACATGCACCCGTGGACCCGTTCGAAAGCACAGGGGTGTTGCGCGACAGCATGGCACCTTCCCCACTGAAGGCCTTCAATGGGGGCATTCACACCCACCGAAGGCCTGAGCCCTGAAACGGAAGCCTGCCAGGGATGTGATGGAACCGCTTCGGTGGCCCCTGGGTGTCTTACACACGCGGGACGCCGAACCCTTCAAACGGCTGGGTTGCCGACCAAGGCGTCCTAGGGAGATGTGGGGGGCGGGGCCGCAGGACTGCAGGTGGGGGGCGCCCTGGGCCGACCCCCCCCCCCCCCCACCCTCTCCCCCCCCCCCCCCCCCCCCCCCCCCCACCCAATGCAGACGAGAGCGCCGAATCAGAAACGCTCCAGCCCCCTCCCCATCTTCGGACAGACGAGGTGTACTTCAGAAGACCTGGAGACAACGGGCACTCGACACAGCGGAGGGCCCAATGGGAATCCGATCGCCCCCTCCCCCCGATAAGGGTGCGGCAACGCACCCCTACCTCCTAAGACGATCCGAAGCCCTCTCGGATGTCTCTCTGAGAAGCCCCTGTGGCCTCGTTCGCATTTGCTCGAGGCGGCCTTCGAAGGCCGCGGGCGGCGGCCAAACGCAACGGGCCAACGGGGCACATTCAACGTGAGAGGACCCCACAACGCCCAAAAACAGCAGGTGATGATCTGATGCGCTGGCCTCTTCGTACCCCCCCCCCCACCGACGCCTGCCCTCGAGAAGTCTCCACCAGGCCCCCGAATCATACGAAGGCTTGATCCTGCCCCCTGGAAGACCCTGGTTGCGGTGCCCCGAAGATTTCCTAAGGCCATCTCGCCACGCGACCCCTACCCCCTGAACGCGCGCGAAAGCCAAGGGAAGTCCTCGAGGGCCGAAGCCTTCAAGGACGCCACCGCGGCCCTCGGCGGACGCCGACGACATCCTGATTGCAAGAAGCCTCCAAGGGGGCGCGCGGGTGCCTTGGCGACCTTCTTGCCCGACAGGCCGCGAAGGCTGGCGAACGCAGCCTTGATGTGCCGCTCGATCAGCCGCAGATCCTTGCCGTCGCCCTCGTGGATGCAGGTCTCGGCCTCGTGGCAAACCCTGCGGTCAGACGCAACGGGGTCCAGGCGTGGCACGGTGGACTTCGTGAGGGTCCTGTGCATGCCTTCCCACCTCGAGGCCAGCTGCGGTATCGACTCGCCGCCGCCGCGGCCCAAGTTCTGGCAAGCGTCCGCAACCACGCTGGGCGCGCGCCTGCGATACCTGAGGACCGCCCCCGTGTCGACCTGGACCTCGACGTCGCCGACGGGGGCTGCGGCTCGATCCACGACCGCCAGCATGCTGCCGCCCTGCGCCTGCGCCTGCCTGGACGCGCGGGCGGCGTCGCGCACCGCGCCCGCCACGCGGGCCTCATGCGCGCCATCCCTGCGACGTCGGCGGGCAGCCGCCTCCCGAGCAGCCACAGCAGCGTCCAGGATCAGCGAGCGCGCGTCGGTGAATGAGGACCTCTGCGGCGCACCGCCGCCTGCTGCTGGACGCTGCGGAGGAAGGCGGGTCGGCTCCAAGCCGAGAGCTGCCACGCCGTCCGATGCCGATTGCGCTGTTGGTGCTCTTCGACGCCTGTCGAAGCCACGCTCCCCAGACAGATGGCGATCCCTCGCGATGGCAGCCAACAGCCTGTATTGCTCAAGCTCGGCCCCCTCCAGCTGAGAATACATCTCGGACAACTCTGCAGAAGACCCATCAGATATGTACACGCCGTTCACGTGCACGAATGCGCGCCACATCCACTGCTGCAGGCTGTTGTGCCCGCGCCGCGGATTACGCGCTTCGCGCATCCGTCTCTGGGCGGGGCCTCTCCGAAGGTCTGTCGAGGAAGGTGCTGAATCGGCGTCGAAATCACCAGCCGAATGCGCCGTGAAATGGGCGCTCACCTCCTCTAGGATTTCGACCTGCGTCCAAACCCTGAAGCGCGCGCCCCTCTGGTTCACCGAATGCACCCGCTCGACGTCGGCGGTGTCCATGTCAGCCATGGCCAAGGCGCCCTTCAGCTCATTCGCCGCCTCTGGCGAATCTAGGCGCCCTGCGTAGAACCTCGCGAAATCCAGCGTGTAGCGGTCCAGACAGCACGGCTTGGTGCCGCGAAGGTCCTGCAAACGAGAAGGGTCTTTCAAAGAATACAGCAGGGGCATCGGCCAAGTCCGATTGGTCCTGTGGGCCAGTTGGTATGCAACCGCGCCCATCCTGGACAGCATGCGGTACAGCTTCAGCGCCGTCGCCTCCGTTCGCACCTGCAATGGCGACCACGATCGGGCGTCGAAGATGGACGCGTAAGCGCCCGTGAGCAGCTCAAGGGCGTCGGCATCCTCATGCGCCAACCACGCTTGGTACGTCCTCGGCTCTCCGAGGGAGACCTTGTGCTGCTGCGCCTTCTCGAAACCCGAACCGCTGGTGGCCAGCTGATTCGTCACGTACTGGTCCGTGCGACGAGCCAGCACCGATGCGATGAACAGGTCGTCCGCCATCGTGCCGCTGAGCACCCAGGCGCGGCTGCCAGCAACTCGCTGGTCCTGCTGCTCCTTGAACGCGTTCACGTCATCCACGTCAGCTGCGCCCTCGGGGGCTGGGCCGTCGGCCGAGGGCTCTGGCCGATCAAGGTCGGCACCGTCGCCCCCAGCAAGAAGCCCAGCGGCGCCCACTGGGGGCGGCGCACCAGCGCCCGCGCCAGCAGCGGCACCTGGCGCACGGGCTGGCTTCGCAGGCATCGTGCGCAAGTAAGCTGCCTGAAAGAGGCCATGAACAGATGCGGGAAGCCCGATGGATCGGTGACTTCGCATCTTGTTAGCCCAATTGGCCCTGTTGAGAACGTCAATCTTTCCGAACAGCGAAGCAGCCCCAAACCTCCTCATCACATACAGCGTGTGTCTAGGAGACGAGCAGCACCCTCTACAATAGTGCTCAATGACGCCATGCTTACGTATGTCTCCGTTGTACAAGCGCGTGACCACCTCCCTGCGGTACGCCAGGGTCGGGTCAGCTGAGCCCGCGAAGTAGAGGTCCCATATGGCGTCGCGGTGCGCAGTGGCATCTGCTGGAGGCACACCCCTCTTGACCACGAGCTGCTCTCCATGGAGCAACCTGGCTTGGTGCCGCAACTCGAGGACGTGGTCGCCCGTGAGGGACATCTGGCAGCGAACAAGGTTCGTGTCGAAAGGCCTGATCGTGATGAGCCCCTGTTCGGCTACCTTCTTCTTCTTGTGAGCGCGGCACAGCAAGATCAGCTGAGACCTCCGAGGGAACGCCTGCTCGAACGCACGTTCGTTTCGCAGGTTCCCTGATGCCGCGTCGCAGCATACGATGTCCATCTGCCTGGGTACCCGTAGGTCAAGCACGCCATCACAACGCAAATCCAGCTGCCTGCGCAAAGCCGCGTGCACGACCTCAGCGGAAGAACCGTCGAGAACGGAAAGGTGCGTCGGCACGGTGCCGCACATGTGCAGGAAGCTCGATGCACCAGCGGCCCTCCGTCGCATCAGGAAGCCGAACTCGCCCTTCACGACGAAGATCTCGCGACTGCCCGTCGTGCGCTCGTTGATGACATCGTCATCGTAAACCTGCGACACGGTGGTCGTGAGCTTCATCCTCGTGCCGTCGTACTTCCGCTTTCGGAAGAACACCGTGGGGTCGATGACAGCACCGTGCTGCCCACGAGAACCCAATGCCTCCACACAATGGTGGACAACACGTGCTCCTGAGAAGCGGCAAACGCCGAGTACGCAGCTGCGTAGACGCGCTCCCTGAAATGCCCAGGCGCGATCCCGAGTCGGCCTGCCATCGCGGTCGCCGACGTCAGCGAGACGACGCTGTCATCAGGGTACCGCTTCTCCACCAGCACCCGCGCCAGGCTGGCCAGCGGCCCTGCAGGAGGGCCAGGCGGGCCGCCACCGCCTGCTGCCGCCTCCAGCGGGCCCTGGGCGCGCGCAGGCGCGGGCTGGTGCAACATCAGCTGCTGGTCGCCGACCAGCTCGGGGCTCGGCGCCCGACGAGGGCTGTCGGCGCCCCAGCCCCACTCCTCCTCCCCCGACTCGACGGGAAGCTCCGCGCCCTCCGCGCCGCCATCCAGCCGAGCATCTGGAGTCGGAATGGAGGGCACGCCCCATTCCTCCTCGCTCAAGAAGGCCTCCGAAGGCGAACTCATCGTGAGCAAAAGCAAGGCCGAAATAAATGTGAGCCAAAATGGTTACGGAACGTAGGACGCTTGCTACCCTCTCTGGCGGGGGGGGGGATCCATGGCGGGGGTCCTTGTTACCCCCTCTGGGGGGGGGCCCTCGTTGCCCCCTCTGATCGGGGGGGGGTATGTTCAAGGGAGCGTTGCGTTAAGGGACGAGGCCCATGCGGTTGCCACCAAACGGGGGGGATATACTTAGGGGGTCTGTTTTACTCATTTGACGACCCTCGAAGCACTCGAGACATCCTCCAAGCTTCGCGCATTCCGCCGACCCCCACTAGGGCCGTAAGAAGAGCATGAACACGAATTGCCCCTGGCATTGTGCGCCGCGCCCCGTTACACACAGCCTGGCACGCACGACGCGACAAAAACGCAGATTCGACTGCGAGGTGATATAGTCACCGATTACACAAACCCTCTGTGGCTGCAGCCTTACAAAAACAAAAATGGCATCACCATTTTCCTGGAGGCCCAACGAGGACCATCAGACCCCTTACTCCGAAATGCTGCCCCGACGCGGGCCTCATCATACCTCCAACTCCGAAACGACGCCGTTGAAGGCATCAAAACCATCTAACGCAATAAGACGACATAGACTCGCCAGGGAAGTCTCAAGCCTACGCGGCTCCCCTCCCGAAATGAACCCGCGGTTTGAACCGCGTTTAAACCCTGCAGTTTTTTCGGCTCGCCCGCCCCGGCCCCTGGGTCACGGGGCTGGCGGTGAGAGAGGCTGGTGGCCCGCGGCCAGCCAGCGCAGCCCCAGGCTGAGCTGGTCGCTTATCAGGCCTGCGAGGCCACCCGCGCCCGCCGCGGACCCCCTCCCACGTTCCGGGCCGTGGCGGGGGGGGGCGCCGTGAGCGCTCCACCTTTGGCACCTGGCGGATGCGCGGCCTCGGGTCTGCGTGGCCGTTCCCGCGAGGAGCCTGGTTCGACGCGCGGTCGCGTGGCGAGCTGGTCGCTGGTCGAGACGTTTGCAGGTGGAGCCCGGCGACCACGTGCTCGCGAAGGTCCGGGGCTCCGCGGGCCAGCCGCAGTGGGTGGAGCTGCTGTGCCTCGAGGTGGTGTACGACCAGGGTGCGTGCGAGGGCGACTGCGCCGCCGCGGGCCGGTTCGTCGAGGCCAGGCATGTTGGCGCGAGCGACGGCTATGTTGCCTGGTATGCTCAGGCGGTGGCCCACCGCGGCGGCCGGGGCCACGGCACGCTGCACCACCTCTTCGGGCGCACGCAGGAGCAGTGCGAGGCGACGTGCCCAGACGGCGCCGGAGGCATCGAGCACCTCGACGTGTGGCGGCTGGTCAACCTGCCGGACCTGGAGGAGGTGAAGGAGGGGCTCGAGCTGGCGCCGCGATCTGCTGGAGGGCTGCGCGTCGCCACTGGGGGCAGCGGGGCAGGCCCCCCCAGCGCTGCTGGCGCGGCCGGCGTGGGAGCGCCTCAGAGGCCGACGCCGCTGCGACCGCCGCTGGAGCCGCCCCCCACCTGGGGAGAGCCCCGGAGGGGAGGAGCCCCCTCTGGCCAAGCGCCGTCGCGGCCCTGCCTCGCGCCCAGGTGCGGGCGCGCCAGGGCTGGCCAGCGAGGCGGTCGACCTCGAGCGAGCCCTCGAGGACCCCGAGCTGGGCGACAGGCCAGCGCAGCTGGGTCAGCGTTTGAGGTCGGGAGTCCCTGCGCCGAGCGGCCGCGCGGCGGCCGAGAACGCAGCGGCCCCTGGCGCCGCGCGGGCTCTGGCGAACCGAGCGCACGCCGCCGCAGGCTCGACCTCCCGGCCGGCCGCCACCGCAGGGTGCGACCGCTTGGCCGAGGTGCTGGCCTCAGCATGTGGGCGGCGACGGCGCAGCGGAGTTCGGCGAGGAGAGCGAGGTCGCCCTCCGCCGGGACGCGTGCCAGGGGGTCAACGTCGAGCGCGACCTCTAACAGAAGATTGCGAAGCAGCGGCTGGGCGTGCTGGGCTGGCGCACCTAAGGGGCCAATTCATCTGGCTGCTGGCCGACGCGAATCCCGTCGACCCGCTGAGCCCGTGCGTCACGCAGTACCTCAACGCATGTTCTTCGTGGCGCACCCGCCGCGGTCGCGGGAGATGGACGAGGCGCGCGCGCGCCGCGAATTTTCGGCGAGGCCATCGACGGGCTGCTGCGGGGCCAGGTCGTGGAGGTCAGCGACCTGCCCCGGCAGGAACTCAAGGCCAGGACGATCGCGTTTCGCGACGGCCACTGGCGGAGCGCCAGGTGGCTCACGCTCATCCCCAGCGAGAGCATGCCAGCTGGGGCCACGCAGGACGAGGAGGCCGCCGCTTAGCGCGTCGAGACCCGCGAGTTGAACGTTGCCGAGCTGATGCGGCGGCTGGCAGACAAGCGGGCGCAGGGCTAAGGGGTTGGCCGGGGGCCCTCTCCAGTCCGGGGGGGAGCGGCTCCTGCAAGCCATGCCCTTGCGGAGACATGGGCCCAGACATTGGCGGGGATGCCTGTGGCCAGCTCGGCCGAGGCGCTCAGTATCCTGGCGGGCCGAGTGCTGTCGACAGCCAGCCGCCAGGCGCGGGGTAAGCAATCGGCGACGCAGCGCGCGCAGGCAGACCGGGCCCCCGCGGCAGGAGCAGGCGAACCGCCCGCACGGCTGGTGGAGCTGCGGACGGACTCGGAGGCCAGCGCAGCCGCGCAGACTCGGAGGCCAGCGCAGCCGCGGCACCAGGCGACCGCCCGTGGTGCCCGTCCTGGAAGGAGGCGAAGGCTGCGCGCCCGAAGAAGGAAGCCGGACGATAGCCAGCGCGAGTAGAGGTCGGGCGCGAGCTTCTCCTGGTTGGCCAATCGAGCGGGTCGGGGGCGAGGAGCAGGAGCGGCTCGGGGTCGAGGGGCCGGCTTGGGCAGGACGCAGCTGCGGCCCTGGGTCCCAGCCGCGAGCCGCTGAGCTCGCCGCGGACGGAGCGGGGGGGGGATTGCGTGGGTCCTCGGGAGATCGTGCCGCCCCGCGCTGTTCCTTGGCGCGCGGCGTGAGCGCGGCCCCCCTTCCGCAGCTGCAGCGGCGACGGCGCCCCGGACTGCCGCTGAGGTGGGGCGCGGCAGGCGAGGGCCCGCGCAGAGCCGGCGCTAGCGGAAGCTGCTGGCAGGCGTGGGCAACGTCAGTATTCGGTTCCAGCTGATCGCGGCACTGTACGACGCGGCGCACGGAGCGCCGGGGGACGTCGGACGGTTCATCAGGAGCGCTCCGCCAGCACAGCGCGTGCGCCTCGAGAGAGATCGCGAGGAGCTGCCGCTGCCGGTCCCCGACTCCCCCGACTTCCTGGCGCGTCGCGCCGAGTGGCTGAGTCGAGGAGAGGTCAGTCCTGACGGACTGGGCTCGACTGTGGCTGAGGGCTGGACGGTGCTGATCGTGCACGCGGTGAACTCCCAGTGCGCGGGCCACAGCAAAGGTCGGCCAGTGCCGACGGGGGCCGCTGCCCGCCGCGCAGGAGACCTCCATGCGGGTGGTCAGGGAGGCCGCGGCCTACCTCGCGCAGGACGCAGCCCAGGAGCTCGAGACCCCGACTGGAACGAGGTAGTGGCTTCGGGGGACCTGCCCCTCACTCTGGGCGGTGTGTTGCCAGGGCTACTGGCGCGCGGCGTCGCCGCCTCTGTCCGCGCTCTGGACACTGCAGACGAGCGGGCCGCAGGCTGGCTCGCCGAGCCCACGTTCGCTCTGCCCCCGAAGGCTGAGTGGCCAGAGGAGGTCCCGCGAGCAGCTAGTCAGGCGTGCTCGAAGCCAGAGTGGTATCGCATCGCTGCCAAGCTCGGGGAGCTGGGCCCGGCCGCGCCCACTGACGATGAGCGGATCCTCAAGGTCGGGAGCCAGAAGGTCCTCGTGGGGGCCTTCGGTGTGGCCAAGAGTGGGACTCCCACGCCTGGCCATGCAGTGGTCCAGAGGCCCATCATCAACATGGTGCCCGCCAACAGCTATCAGCGTGCAGTGAGGGACGGCATCGGGACGTTCCGCGCATCGCCGTCGTGGGTTGTAGGGGAGAGCGAGAAGAAGGGGGAGGAGGGAAAGGAGGAGGGGGAGGGAGAGGGGGAGGAAGAGGAGGAGGAAGAGGGAAGAGGAGGATGAGGAGGAGGCGGAGGAGGAGGACGAGGCGGAGGAGGAGGAGAAAAAAGGGGAGGAGCAGGAGGAGAAGGAGGAGCAGGAGGAAGAGGGGGGATAAGGTTCGCACTCTGACTTTCGAGGTGGAGGCTTGTGGGCGTCATCTGCCCTTTTTGGGGCCGCCTGGGAGGGGGAGGGGGTCCACGAGGAGGAGGAGGAGGAGGAGGAGCAGGATCGCACGCTACTGAGGGACAATACCTTTATCTTTCTTTCTCGAGCGAGAGACAGAGAGGGAGAGAAAGAGAGAAAGAGAGAGAGAGAGAGAGAGAGAAAACAAAAAAGAGAAGAGCGAACAATCAAATAAACACGACGAGTCCACAGCATCCCAGGCGGGCCCATCGGAGGGGGACCGTTTTGTCGTCATGGCAGCGGGGTAACCCTGCCGGGGCCAGCGGGTGGACTCGTGCTCCATGTTCGCACACGCACGTCGCACTAAGGTTTATTTCTCGTCTTCCGACGTCTCAGACGATAAGAGCCCCGTCAATCAGAGTTCGCACACGCACGTCGCACTAAGGTTTATTTCTCGTCTTCCGACGTCTCAGACGATAAGAGCCCCGTCAATCAGAGCTTGGCCAACGCTACGGAGGAGGCGGAAGAGGAGGAGGAGGAGGCGGCGGAGGAGGAGGGGGAGGTGGAGGAGGAGGTGGAGGAGGAGGAGGAGGGGATGAGGAGGAGGAGCGGCGGAGGAGGAGGGGGAGGAGGAGGAAGAGGAGGAGGGAGGAAGGAGGAGGAGAGGAGGAGGAGGTGGAGGAGGAGTAGGAGGAGAGCAAGAGGAGGAGGAGGGAGGAGGAGGAGGAGGAGCAGAGGAGGAGGAGGAGGAGGAGGCAGGAGGAGGAGGAGGAGGAGGAGGGGAGGAGGAGAGAGAGAGAGAGGTAGGAGGCAGGAGGGGGAGGAGGAGGGGCGTGGAGGGCTTCAGCCCCATGCGACATGGCAGCCTGAGGGCTTTGGCTCAGAAGGAGCGCGAGGAAAAACAGGGACGAGCATGGGGAGGACACAAGGAGGGGCAGGATACGGGGGCGCAGGAAGTGGATGGCGAGGGCGGGCGCTCGAGTCGGCGTCGCGACGCTGCGCGGCGCGACGCACGCCCTTCCGGCGCGGCCCCGCCCAGGCGGAGAAGCGGACGGTGCACGCGGCGTCCCCGGCGCTGGGCTCGGCGCGGGGGGTCGGCGGGGATCCCCGCCCGCCGTCGCCGTGGGCAGGAGAAAGGATGGGGGAAGATTGCAGGTCGTTTATATCGGAAGAAGATAACGAAGGAGGAGGAGGAGGAGGAGGAGGAGGAAGAAGAGGAAGAAGAGGCGGAGGAGGAGAAGCAGGAGGAGGAGGAGGAGGAGGAAAAAGTGCAAACCACAGTCGCATCAACGATGCTGCGATAAACCCTCCCACCAAGTTCCCTCCGCATGTGTCTCTACAAGAATGTTGCTTCATTGCGGGAAGTGCCCACTCGGAAGACAACCGTTTGAGAATCGGGAACCGTGCCACAACACCGTTTCTGGGACGTCGAAACCGCGAATCGACGTGATTGCTGCGTCGTGCAAATCATTCCCTACCTAGGCTCTGCCTAGAGGGTTCTTACTCTCTTAGCTTAAAGGGGCCGGGCAGTGGAAAGCGCCCCGGGCGGTTCCCCCGGCATCCGCCCCGCGGTTCCCCCCAGCTGCGCCCCCTTAGTTTAGCTTTGCTTATCTCATCTTAGCTTAGTTCATTTCATCTTAGCTTAGCTTAGCTTCATCTTAGCTCAGGTTTATCTTAGCTTAGCTTACCTTCATCTTAGCTTCGCTGAGCTGTAGTATAGCAGAGCACAGCATAGCATACCATAGCGTAGCATAGCATAGCGCAGCATAGCATATTAGCATGGGTTTAATTCCCTACCTAGGCTCTGCCTAGAGGGTTAGCTGAGCTTAGCTTAGCTTAGCATCGCGCATCGCTGCACTAGCATAGCACATCATAGCATACCATAGCCAAGCATAGCATAGCACAGCATAGCATAGCATAGTATAGCATAGCATAGCATGGCGCAGCATAGCATGCCATAGCAAAGTATATCATAGCATATCATAGCGCAGCTTATCATAGCATAGCATGGCATAGCTTAGCATAGCACAGCGCAGCATGACATAACATAGCATAACATATCATAGCATAGCATACCATGACATAGCATAGCGCAGCATAGCATAGCATAGCATAACATATCATAGCATAGCGCAGCATAGCATGGCATATCATGGCATAGCATTGCGTAGTATAGCATAGCAACTAATGCTGCTTTCCTAGGGGCTCCAGCTTCTAGGTGGGGTCGCACTGGGGTAATTTAAATCATCACTCGTGCCAGAACACCGTTCTTGGGCGTTCAACGCCAGAAATCAACTCGACTATTGCATCCTGACATCCCTTAATCGTGCCAGAAAGCCATTCCTGGAACTTCAGCCGTGCGAATATTTGAACCTGTTGCACATGGCTAGACGATCATATGCGCGGCGCTGGGACCAGAACCACGTTATGCAAAGGAGCCGTCCTCAATAATCGAAGCGGTTGCAACATTTAAGACGCATGTGCGCGGTGCCAGGGCGGCAACACAATTTGAAAACCACCCGCCCTCCGTCTTCGAAACTACGACAAACTTCTAAGACGAATGCACACGTCGCTACGGCGAGAGCCAGGGAGATCGGGGGACGGGCGAGGGAGGACGAAGAGCAACAGCTACTGGACGAGGGGGCGGAGGAGGACCAGGGTCGCGACGGCCGATTTCGGGAAGAGTGAGGAGGGAGAGGGAGAAGGAGAGGGAGAAGGAGAGAGAGGAGGATGAGGATGATGATGATGATGATGATGAGGAGGAGGAGGAGGAGGAGGAGGAGGAGGAGGAGGAGGAGGAGAGGAGGAGGAGGAGGGAGGACGAGGAGGAGGGAGGTGTGGAGGAGGAGGAGGAGGAGGAGGAGGAGGAGGAGGGGGGGGGGGAGGAGGAGGAGGAGGAGGGAGGAGGAGGAGGCGGAGGAGAGGAGAAGGAGGAGGAGGAGGACGAGGAGGACGAGGAGGACGAGGAGGAGGAGGAGGACGAGGAGGAGGAGGAGGAGGGAGGAGGGAGGAGGAGAGGAGGAGGAGGAGGAGGAGGACACCACACATCCAAGATGCCCGGGGCGTCTGCTGGGCCCCGGCGGCCGAGGTGCCAGGCCTGAACCTCCTGGCGGCGATGGGCGTGGAGTTCGGCGGGGGCGCGGACGACGACACGGCGCGCTCGGCGCAGCTGCGGTTGGACAAGGCGTCTTGCTGCCGCTGCCGCTCGTCGTCGTCCTCCTCGCCCTCCGCCCTCCTCTGTTCTCACCCCTCCTCCTCCTCATCGTCCTCTCTCTCCTCCTCCTCCTCCTCTCCTCCTCCCTCCCTTCTCCTCTCCTCGTCCTCCTCCTCCTCTTTCTATTCTTCCTCCTCCTCCTCCTCCCTTTCTCCTCCTCCTCCCCCTCCTCCACCTCCCTCCCTCCTTCTCCCCTTCCCTCCTCCTCCTCCTCCTCCTCCTCCCCCTCCTCCTCCTATTCTTTCTTGTACCGAGCATACCTTCACAAGAGTTTTGCCTTACTGCTCGCACAGGCCAGGTAGCGAGCAGGGGGCGAGAAAAGATGTCAGTAGGAAGTTCGCACATCTTTCCCACAGCAGGTGTGAAGATCGTTTTCTGCAACCCTTGGGCCGCCAGATCGAACGAGGCCAGGAGCTGCGAGCATGGGTCGGGCGGTGGTACTGACAAGTGCACGCAAATGAGCTGGACCAGGATCAACACAGACGTCGTACCTGAGCCACCGCTTGGGAATGCAATCTGGAGGGAAGCATGGGAGATGGTGGATACGCAAAGCATGCGGAACACATATTTTTCGTTGCACGTCGCGTAAAGACAAAGGCATTCGGGCACAATCACATACTGCCAGGAACAGTGCAGTGAAGGGCTGCAGATATACGACTGGCCAATGAAGAATCTGTCTTGACTTGCTTACCACCGACCTACGACCGCCACTGCGGTCAACTTTCACAGATGATAGTCGGGTGGGTGGAAGGGTGTTGCGAAGCAGCATGATGCAGATCCATTCGTATTGCCAGAGGTGACATAAACAGTCAGCGAGGACTTCACAGAGGAGCAGCAGAAGGCATATAGGGAGTCAGATCACACACACACCATCGGATCATGGACGAAAGAAACAGAAAATGACAGTGGTAGGGAAGTTAGGGGGTCTTGCGCACAGAACGAGCTTGCGATTGCGACGGCACGATCCGATTGTGGGCCAATTTACTTCCATACCAAGGAAACGAGCCGCAGGTATCGACCACGTTGCGACCCCGGCGGCCGCAGTACAGGATATGCGCAATATCTGCAGCGAACAGGCTCCAAGTGATCAAAAGCAGGGGGCACAGGGACCACATATCAATAGGGAGAGCGTTGGATTCCGTAGCCATTTTGGCTCAAGAGCCGACAGGAGGCACTCGTTGTTTTCTGGTGCTGCGTGATTGCCATTCGATGTCATTCTACCGTTCGCGTGATGTTCCCAAGGCCTGGTCTGAGTCGGCGCTTTTCGACGTGCTGGACGCAATTCGAAGCTCAACATGTCGAACTCTGAGGCCTTCGCCCGTGCCGCGGTTGCTATGGTCGACCTGAAGCTTGAGGTCAATGCCGGTGCTGCCCGCCCTCCTGGCGACCGCCAATTTCTGCTACGATCTGCTCATCTTCAACATGCTCTTGTTCTGCACCGCGGACTTGAACTCGGTCTCCAGCTTCCTCATCAGCGATCCTTAGGTGACGCACTTGAGGTTGCAGTCTCTAATGGGCTTCTCTGTACACCTGTTCTGCGTGAGTTTCAAGGTGTTCGGCTTCGGGGTAACAGCTCACGACATCGACGATGGGACGGCCCCCGCGCACGTCTTGAATTTCGACCTGCTGATCGCGTTCCTGCCAAAGTTCCTTACCGAATTTGTCTTGCGGATGCTATTCCTATCCGTGCTCCGGACGCTGATGACGCCCCTCGTGAAGACGTTGCGGTGCATAGTCCTGAACGCGTTCTTCTGCGTTCTTGCGTGCAGCAACCACGCCTACCTCGTGAGACTCTCTGTCCTGAGAGATTGCCTGAGGTCGCCGTACCTGATGATTTTACATTCGTTTCGCCTTCGAGAAAGATGAATCAGGAGGAATATGATTTGGATGCTGTTGAAGAACGTGGTGGTCGCCCTGTCAGGGTGTCCACTGATGACAAACTTGAACGAGCATTGGTCAACAGCTGACCGTATCGCGCTCCGAGATCTCCCAGATCTGTCACCAGATGTGCAGTGCCACCCATGCTGAGTCGGCGTTTGTGGATCAACACAGTGCCCTTGCCGCGGATCCCGCTGGGAGTCAGGCGGGGCTGGCCCCGCAGAGCGCTATCTACTTAGACGTGTACAGGTCCCTGAGCAGCAGGCGGAGAGAAGAGGCAGGAGAGAGAACATGGTCTAAACCCAACCACAGCAGGGGCATGACAGGATTTGCGAAGGTTTGGCAAACATATCGGCAGTCCTACAACAAAAAGCAGAGAAGAGACGAACAAGACGCGAAGAACGAAGCTGGCGGAAGCAATCTGACAAACGAAGCCAATGACCACGGCAAGACGCACCGACGCAGGATTGGATGCCAAAAGAAACGGCAGAGGACCGAATGAGAGATACAACTACCCTCCACAGATTTGGTGGGCATGTAACGAATGGCAGGCAGAGTCGGCAAAACGCCCGCGCGAGGGAAAACGCACACCATAAGGCACCAGTTCAGAACTGCATGTAGAGGATCACTAACATTCGGCAGATGGCAGGCCTCAGCTACTAGAGGACGCGGACATCAGAGCAGCAGTTGCCAGGGAAAAGAAAGCAAGACTTGCTGAACTACTGTAGTACAACGGCGAAGAGGAGAGCCGACCCACAGTGGGGAATACCGGCAGAAGTGACTTGGATGATTCTCGGCCCAGCGGTGCAGTTAGAGCGCATCGAAGCGTTGAGTATAATAATCGAGGATATGAAAATCAGAGCAGCAGAGAAGAGGGATGTCTAAGAGGAGATATCCAAATAGGTTTCGCTTCTCAGGTATAATGGAGGAATGGCTCTGCTACCGAAGATGGAATGGGTGAGCGGTAGGAACTGGGCAAAAGAGATGGGGGGGACGACGACATGGCAGCATTAGCTACTCGCGTTGTATCACCGCACCTTGTGGGGCGAGATGCAGGTCCAGAGCTGGGAACAAGGCAGGTCGCGAACGCAGAGTAACCGTTTGTCTTTCCTACTTGCCTGGGCGACGTCCTCACATTGCCCAGGACAGCTGAGCTGACCCCTCTGGACTGGCACATCTCGTTTTCGCTTGCAACAGACAAGCGCAATGGGAAGGAAGGGATAGGAGGCACGAGACTCATGCACGCATGCTGCTCGATGGGAGTAGCCCGGCACATAGGGATGTGTCGAGGCAGCCATGCTGGGCGCAATGGGGGTCTGAATGACAGAGGTAGAACGACATAGTTTGTGCTGCAGCGACGCGGTGGAGAGCGAAGGAAGCAGGCGTCAGTTTGCTGCGCAGCGATTGCGATTGCACGGATACTCGCTTGCCAGTGCTAGCAGACCATTGCCAGCAGCTTCAGCGCGGGCGGCGTTCGCAGAGAAACACAGACCATTCGCAATGCCAGCCATCTGTTGCACGACGATGGGTATGGAGTGCGCCGACGGCTGGACGCATGCACGCGCGACTCAGAGAGCGCAGATGGGTTTTGCGTCAAAGACATTTCAACGACGCATGGAGGGGAGAACATGGAGGGGAGAAGAGGGGGATACGACGAGGACCTAACTGCACAGTTCGACACACGCGATCAAAGGAGACGAGCACGACTTGTCAATAAATACGTTCATGGGCGGCACTGTTCGAACGAATGCGATGAGGCAGGGAAGAAATAGCCAGGACATCGCAAACCAGCTCAAAGACACGATTGCGCGACTCGAACACTCACTGACAAAAAAGAAAAACAGGCTGAGCCCGGATACACAAACCACCGACTTTGCTTGATGGGGCCGGGAAGTGAGATAATTATAGGCAAGCATCTGCGAGGGCAGGGCCCGCGTCCATATTTCCGCAGAGGCATTTGGAAGCCCGCGGCCTCCTGTCTAGGGGCCGCCCATCCAACTCGCTTCCATCGCGCTGAACCTTCACGTGTTCCTTCTCCCTCCTCCTCCTCTTCCTCCTCTTCCTGCCACTTCCTCGTCCTCCTCGTCCTGTCTCATCCTAATTATTTTCCTCCTCCTCCTCCTCCTCCTCCGTCTCGCCTTCTCTTCTCCTTGTCTTCCCTCTCTCCTCCTCCCTCCCTCCTCCCCCATGATTATACGTTTTGTCCTGCCTGCTCCTCGTCCTCCTTCGCGCGAGTCGCGTCTCTGTTTTCGGCTTGCGACCCCCTCCTGCCGTGCGCTGCGTCGACAGAGGGGTCACCTGGAATCGAAGGGGGAGGGGGGAAGGGAGGTTTTTTGGGGGCCCTCATCCTCCTCTTCCTCCTTTCTGCCTCCTCTTATGTTCTTCCTCCTCCTCGTTTCTCCGGTTCCTCCTTTCCTCGTCTCCTTATCATGTTCCTCCTCCTCCTCCTTCTCCTCCTCCTCCTCCTCCTCCTCCCTCCTCCTCCTGCTTCCTCCTCCTATTCCCTCCTCCTCCTTCTCCTTCTCCTCCTCCCTCCTCCTCTCTCTCCTCCTCCTCCTCCCTCATCCTCTCCTCCTCCTCTCCCTCCTCCCCCTCCTCCTCCTCCTCCTCCTCCTCCTCTCCTCCTTCCTCCTCCTCCTCCTCCTCCTCCTCATCCTCCTCCTCATCCTCCTCTGCCTCATTCTTCCACTCCCTTGCCAAGAGGCATTTGCAGCCGGCACTGCTCTCCGGGTGTGCGGGCGGGCCCACGAGTGGCCGATTCACCACGTGCCCGCTTTGCTCTCCACTCGGGGTCCTCCTCGACCGCGCCAGGGGGGGAGGGCAGCGCCCCACCCCTGGTCTTTCTGCGGCGCCTCTCGCCTCACGGTGCAGGCCTGCGCTGCACCAGCGCCTGGACCAGACCTGATCCGAACGGGTGCGCTCTCCCTATCCCCTCTCCTCCTCCTCCTCTCCTCCTTCTCCTCTCCTCCTTCTTCTTCTCCTCCTTCTTCGCCTCCTCCTCCTCCTCCTCCTCCTCCTCCTCCTCCTCGTTTTCTCCTCCTCCTCCTCCTCCTCTCCTCCTCCTCCTCCTCCTCCTCCTCCTCCTCCTCCTCCTCCTCCTCCTCCCTCTCATTTCCTTATATATGGATTCCTCCTCCTCCTCCTCCTCCTCCTCCTCCTCCTCCGCCTCCTCCCCCTTTCCCTCTCCTTTTTTCTTTCCCTGTCCCTCGTCGCCTCCCTCCCCAGGTCGAGCAGATTGGTGTCCTGGCGCCAGGCAGGCGGTCGCTCCTGCAGCAGGCGGGCCGGGGCCCGGGTGAGAGGCGGCGGCAGGAGGTGGAGGAGAGAAGAGGAAGGACGAGGAGGAGGAGGAGGAGGAGGAGGAGGAGGAGAAGGAGAAGGAGAAGGAGAGGGAGGAGGAGGAGGAGGAAAGGGACGAGGAAGGAGGAAGAGGAGGAGGGAGGAGAAGTAGAGGCAGTAGCAGGAGCAGGACAAGAGAAAGGGAGGACTGAGAGGGAGGACGAAGAGGGTGGAGGATGAGGGAGGAGGAGGAGGAGGAGGAGGAGGAGGAGGCGGAGGCGGAGGCGGAGGCGGAGGCGGAGGAGGAGGAGAGCAGGACCAAATCAGTCAACACGTCAACACGCGCGCGCACACATGATGCGTCAGAGGTGCGGCAACACGCCCTCCCGTCCTCAGTCCCCCTCCCTCACACGTTCCTGCCAGCCTTCCTCGTCCGCTTAAAAAATAAGGAACCATGGAACAACGAATGAATGAGGAAAACATTGAAACTGGGAAAACATTTTTTTTAAGAGAGTAACACATAAAAGCATTGAATACAAAGGAAAAACATTGACATTATAAAACAAGTATGGAGCGTAACAAATAAAAGGAAAACATCGAGAACAAAGCAACGCAGCGCCCCCCCTTTCAAAGTCCAGCGCCCTGTGGGCCTGCCGGTATGGCAAGACGCCGCCATGTGCCAAACAGAGAGGCGCCGCGTCGCCTCCGCTGGAGCGCGCAGCCCAGGCCCGAGCACGTGCGATCGTGCAGCGCAGCGCGCTGTCCAGCGAGGTCGCCGTCTTGCGGAGGGTTTGGCATCGCTCGGACGTGTGCATTTCTCCTTCGGCGGGGGCCATCGAGGAGCACCCTGGACCATCGAGCAAACAAAAGCACGCACGAGACCGACAAAAAACGCAGGGAAATGGACGTCCGAGCGATGGCCAGTCGTGCAGCGCAGCGAGCTGTCCGGCGAGGTCGCCGTCTTGCGGAGGGGCTGCCCCCCCCCCATCCGTGCAGCTGCTGCACGAGCTGGCACGTCTGGCCGTGAGCCGCGGGGAGCGAAGCGCGAGCCCCGCGTCGAGAAGGAGCCGCCCTGCGCCCGTGCAGCTGTCAGATCTGCTGCGCCCTTCCGGAGGACAAGAAAAAAAGGCACCCCGTCGCGTGCTGGAAGCAGTTTTCGCTTCGCCTGGTACTCCAGATTTCGTAATAAACGGGAGGGGGTCTGGACCCTCCAAGACAAGCCGTTTCAGGCCTCCCCCGTGGAAGAGAACCCTCCAAAACATCGTCCCCAGACCCCCTCGGGCCCTCCAAGATAGCCTGGAAGAGACCCCCCCCCGAAATGAGACCCCCCTCCCTTTATTACGAAATCTGGAGCAGTTTTCGCCACCCTCGTGGCCTTCTTTTCCTGCGCTTCGCTGGCGGCAGTTGCGCCGTACGCCTTGGCCCTGCGCTGTTCGACCCTTTGACGGCACCCGGCTGCCCTCGCGTCGCTCGCAATCCAAAAAGTGTTGGAAGCAGCGTTGGGTTTCTCAACGTCTGTTGAGAACCCGATGTTGAAAAGCAGCCGTCGCGTGTCCTGGGCAACTGCTGCACAGTTTTGAGGCGCAACCTTGCAACTCCTGCAACCGTGTAAGACGAGTGTGCCCGGCGCTCCGTAAGACGAGAGCCCCATTTCGAACATGAACTGATCATCCCCATTCTTAAAACCGCTGCAAGCTTTTAAACCAAATGCGCGCGGCGCCAAGGCAAACGCTCCATTTTGAACTCCTCCAGCTGTTGCGAATTCCCCGTGAGGCGAAACGTGCCGCCCCGCCGTAACGACACGTCTGGGGGTAAATGATGGACGACGAGGAGGAGGGAAAGGGAGAAGGGAGGAGGGAGGAGGGAGGAGGAGGAGGAGGAGGAGGAGGAGGTGGAGGACGAGGAGGAAAAGGAGGAAGACTGTGCAGGAACGTGCAGAGTGGCGACAACAGAAGTCACAAAGCACCAGACGAACCGGTGCGAGGGGGGAAAGCCTGGCCCCCGTCGCCTGACCACTTGCGGTTACCATCCCGTGGTGGTGTGACGCTTCCAGTGGTGTTGGGTAAACGAAATGACCCTCTGGAGACGCCACGGGCTTTGATACTGCAAGCCTTGCTGCGCCGACCCTGATGCTGCGGGCCAGCCAAACAGCCACAGAAGGGCAAAGTGCCACACCCCTTCGAAGAGGTGTGGCATTTCCCGTCGCCACTGCGGGGCTTTCGTGATAACAAGCCCAGGCTGCACGGGGCAAGTGCTTGAAATTCCAACACCGTCGTGCCGTAGGTGGGGTGGTGTCGTCTCGTTTGTGGCCCATCTTCAACAAAGAGATGTTGCGAAGGAACCGAGCCCCACCTCACACGAGAACGGCCGGTTACCATGCTCCCACGCCCATGCGAGCATCCTTGAAATGGTGGCCTTAGCACAAGGGCGCTGGCACCAGGATGCGATACCATGCCCCTGCGAAGTGGAGGAGGAGGAGGGGAGGAGGAGGAGGAGGAGGAGGTGATGATCTCGCCTGCTTTGACCAGTGGATGTTCTTGCTGTGCTTGCATCCAGAAACCCTGGTGAGCATGGTTCGTGTCGCCACGGTGGTGAGTCCGCTGCCCTGGGCACCAACACGTTGGACCTGGTCACGTGTTGGCAACAGCGTGCGGCAGCGTTTCTGCTGCCCTGGGCACCAGCACGTTGGACCCGGTCGCGGGTTGGCAACAGCGTGCGGCAGCGGCTCATTGCCTGTTTTGCTGGATTCCTGCGTTGATCTTGTGGTTGGCTTGGGAGTTCAGCTCGTGGATGCGATGGCTGATTGCATCTCTTTTCGTGGTACTAGAGGCGTGAGGCTTTGTCTAGTATCAGTACTGGGCCCTGTGAATCGCCCGCGTGGCCCTATACAGGGAGCGGGCGCATCGACGAGGGCTTCGTTTCGCGGTACTGGAGGCTTTGTGCTTTGTCAGGTATCGAGACTGGACCTGGTGCACTGCCCGCGTGGCCCTATACAGGGAGCGGGCACATCTGCGTGGGTTTGGTATTCTTCTGCGCGGAGTACTGAGGTGCCGCGTAGTGTTGTGACCTAGCGGCGTTCGCCTGCAGCTGCAGGCGGCCGCCCAGGGATGAACCATGAACCAAGAGGAGGAGGAGGAGGAGCAGGAGCAGGAGCAGGAGCAGGAGCAGGAGCAGGAGCAGGAGCAGGAGCAGCAGCAGGAACAGGAGCAGGAGCAGGAGGAGGAGCAGGAGGAGGAGGAGGAGGAGGAGGAGGAGGAGGAGGCGAGGGAGGATGACTAGGTCGCCAAGAGGGGGGCGAACGGGTATCGAGGGAAGCGGGTCCTGGAGGTCTTTGGCCGATTTCTGGTTTTGGGGGCCGTTCTTGGGTCCTGGGGCTGTCAACAGCTGCTCAGGGTGAAGAGTTGGTCTTGGGGGGAAGCCCTGGGGCCGCCTCGAGGGGAGGAAGGGGACACGAGGAGGAATGACCAGACAGGCGGGTGAGGACGGGGGATAATAAGGAGAAGGAGGAGGCGGCTGAGCAGGGCAGAGGGAGGGAGAGAGGAGGAGGAGGTATGAGGAGGAGGGGGAGGAGGAGGTATGAGGAGGAGGAGGAGGAGGAGGAGGAGGAGGAGGAGGAGGAGGAGGAGGGGGAGGGGAAGGGGAAGGAGGAGGAGGAGGAGGAGCAGCAGCAGCAGCAGCAGCAGGACCAGCGTAATCCCAAGAGTCCTCAACGATGTTAGAGTAAACCCTCCTTCCAAACTCCCTCTTCATAGGCTCGTACAATGGTTCATTTCCACAGGAAACTGCCTCGTTGGAAGACAGCCGTTTGAAGACCCTGAAGCATGGCAAAACATTGTTTTCGGGATTCCAACGCCACGGATCAACCTGACGGTTGTGTCTTGACGATCGTAAATTGTGCCAGAGCGCCACTCTTTCAACACCGCGAATCAACTTAACTGTTGCACCCTCATGATCCGGAACCCTTCCAACACACCGTTTCAGGTATGTTGATCATGGGAATATGTGAAACTCTTGCACATGTTAAAAAACGAATGAGGGCGGCGCTAAGGCAATAGCCACATGTTGTAAAGAAATCGCCTTCAATTCGCGGAATGATGGCAGATGTTTAGCCCGAGTGTACGCGGCGCTAAGGCGCGAGCCATATATTTTGAAAACCGGTCGCCATCACTCCGTGAACCTCTTGCGAATGGTTAAAACGAACGCATGCGGCGCTAAGGCGAAAACCACATTTTGAACACGGCCCGCCCTCCATCTGTAAACGTGTTGCCAATGTTTAAGCCTCAGGGTCATACGTGGTGAGAAAGTCTCCGGCGAAGCACCCAGCCCGCCGTGGAAATTGCCTTCGGGGTGCGACAGGGAGAAATTTGGTATCAGGAAAAGGAGTGGAGGAGGACAGTGGCCGCACGATGCATCACAACGTCTGCCAGTACAGGTCATGCCGTCACCGCGGCAATATTGCTTCTCTTGCATCGATCTCATCAATGTTGCACCGAGTGATTTCGTGCTGAAATGTGCAAAGGGTTTGAGGACCCGTCATTGTTGTAAAGTCAGCGTCAGCATCGAATACGTCGCACCGTTGCAACCACCGTTGCCATGGACCCCTTCTTACCCGGGGCAGGCTTCGCACTAGTAGCGAGCGTAGCGGCGTGGCCGAGTGCGTTTCTTCCACTTGCTCCTCGTCCTTGTCCTCCTCCTCTTCTTTGTACTACTGCTGTTCAAGAGGCTTGCGCTATCCCGCTGGCCCCCAGAAGAGCGAGGAGGTCCACGGGGTTGGCATGTCCAGGTGGGAGCTGCAGTGACTGCGGTCAACGTTGGAGGGCGGTTGAGTTCTTAGAATGTTGTCGGGACTTGGGTGCCGGATGTTTTTGAGGAACACGTGGGACGGGCCGCCATCTCACATGCTGGATTGCGTTTCGCATCTGAGTGCCTGCAGATCTGTCCCGTCCGGCGCCACCGTCGATGTTTGGCGACGGGGGTGTGCTCTGCGAGGACGTGCAGGATGATCTGGAGGACGAGGAAGTGGATGAGGCTTCCAAGGAGAAGGGAAGCGGTAAGGAACTACAGGGGTGAGAAGATGAGGATGCGGAGTAAGGAGGTTGACGAGGAGGAGGGGCCGGAGGAGGAGGAGGAGGACAAGGAGGAGGAGAAGGAGGGGTGATGAGGAGGAGGAGGAGGCGGAGGAGGAGGAGGAGGAGGAGGAGGAGGTCTTTTGGAAGTCTTTTTGCGTCTGTTGTGGATCTTGTGCGTCCTGGCGAGGCCGATCCGATTCGTTCCCGGCTCTGTGCCGAGGCAGCCCGATCGGACGCTCCTCCTGTTCCGATCGGGTGCCCCCGCTTCGACGACGACTGATCCTGCCCCTGCCGGCAGGATGCCGACTCGCTGACGGTGGTCGGCGCGGTCCGCCCGAGCGCCCCGGTGGTGCCGCTGCTGTCTTTGCCGCCGTGAGGCGGCACAGGAGGCGGCCGCCGTTCGCGCAAGCAGGCTGCCCGCGCAGGGTGGCGCGTGGGCGCCCGCGTTTCCAAGAATAGGGCGTGAGGGGGGAAGACACAGATCCACCTCCTCCTCCTCCTCCTCCTCATCCTCCTCCTCCTCCCTCCTCCTCCTCCTCCTCCTCCTCCTCCTCCTCCTCCTCCTCCTCCTCCTCCTCCTCCTCCTCCCTCCTCTTCCTCCTCTCCTCCTCTGGGGGAGGAGGGCGGCGTGGTGGTCGGAGGGAGGGCCGGGCCAGAATTGCGGCGTCCCTGCCCGGGGCGCTGCTCGTGGGGCCGCGGGCGCTCCCCCGAGAGAAGTAGGAAGGGGGAGCAGCCTGCGCCACGCTCGTTGTCGGCCACGCGCAGAGGGGGGGTAGGGGGAGGGGGGGAAGGCTTCTTATCACCACCCACCAAACCACCCCAACCCAACCCGAAGGCTCAGATTCACCCTCGATTTCCAGTGGGGTGGGGGGGGGGGTCGGGAAACATCGAAAAAACACGTGTGGAACCCTTACCCCCCCCCCAACCCGAAATTCGGGTCTTCGGGTTGGGTTGGGGTGGTCTGGTAGGTAGTCATCTTAGGAGCACGCCCCTGCTTCCAAGGAGACGCGGGCCTGAGTAAGGCCAGCAGCTTCTGAGAAGCAGCCTCCTTCTAAGGAGCCCTTCCCCCTCACCCTACCCCCTTGCGCGCGCCGCCAATCTTCGCCATGGGTGAAGCGGGTCCTGAGGGAAACGGGCCCTAAGGCCTAAGGTTTTTCACCGTTTTCGAGCTCTCGGGACCCTCCGCGGGCCCCGGGACCGTCAGAAAATGGTTCAGGGTGACAAATTCGTCCTGGGGGAAGGCCCCGGTGTCCAGGCCAGTTTCCCTCAGGACCCGTTTCCCCCAAGGTAGAGGGAAGTCGGGGGTTGCCACGGGCGCGGGCCCAAGGTAACCCAGCTTTTCGCTCAGTTTTTGGACCCCTTGGGGCCTTCTGGGCCTCGCGAGGGAATGCTCTGGAGACCGTGGGGGCCTCCTTGGGAAATCCTGGGGGCACCTTGGGCCAGGGGCACTTCGAGCAACCCCCGAGGAAGCAGCCTGCGCCACACTTGTTGACGGCGCGCGCGAGGGGCGGGTCGCGGATGGGGGGCGGCCCCGTCTGAGAAGGCGGGGGAGGGGGCAGCTACTTGAGAGGGCGGGCAGCTTCTCAGGAGTCCCCCCAGGCATCCAAGCCGAAGAGGCCTGAGGGCCCTTCTGCGGTCCAGTTTGACTCGTAGGGCGACACTGCCAAGTCAATGGAACCTTCGTGTGTCTTGTGGTTCGAGACCCATGCCTTCTACCTTCCTGTGACAACGTGGCCCTCGGAATGGTCTTGTGTCCTCTCGCGTGTCCTCCTCAATCAAACTCGACTGCAATCACGCCCCCTGCTGGCTGTAGGGAGGAGCAGGAAGAGAGTAGTAGTAGTAGTAGTAGTAGTAGTAGTAGTAGTAGTAGTAGTAGTAGTAGTAGTAGTAGTAGTAGTAGTCGTAGTAGTAGTAGTAGTAGTAGAAGTAGTAGTAGTAGTAGTACTAGTAGTAGTAGTAGTAGT
>CAUYUJ010018373.1:0-19109 GCA_963575745.1 Prorocentrum cordatum | reverse complement strand
ACCAGGAGGAGGATGAGGAGGAGCCTGAGGAGGAGGAGGAAGAGGAGGACCAGGAGGAGGAGGAGGAGGAAGAGGAGGAGGAGGAGGAGGATCAGGAAGAGGAGGAGGACCAGTGTAAACCAAGGCCCATCAGCGATGTTGCAGTACACCCTCCCTTCGAGATCCTTCTTCATAGGCCCCTACGGGCGTTCATTTCCACTGAGGGAAGTTCCCCGTTGGAAGGCAACCGCGTGAAACTCCTGAATCGTGCCACAGCGAATCAACGTAGTTGTTGCGCCCTGAAACTTTCACACTTCTCCAAAGCACCATCTATTGGATGTTATCCTTGCGAAACGATGCATCTCCTGCAAATATGTGATCGCATCGCTCATTCCGCCAGCCCGTTCCGCATCACTGTGGCTGCCCAGAGGGATCGGTAGGGCAGGCAGGAATGCCCTCGAGGAGATCTTTGGAGATGTGGCTTCCACCCTGTCGAAGTGAGCCGATCGACTGCCCCAGAGGGCGCCAAGATGGCTCAACAGAGCTCCAGAAGAGTTTCGAGACGTACCTGAGATGTTGGTCAGAGTCCTCATGGATGCTTCCTGGGGTCTCTCAGGAGGGTTCTCGCGAGCCTCTGGGGAGTAGTTTTGAGGCTACTTGAGAACCTCTTGGGGGCTTCTTGGGGACTTCTTGGGACTTCCTGGGGTCCATTGGGGCCCTTGTTCTTCTCCCTGGCTGCGCGCCCAGCGCTGGAGGAACTGACCAGAGACCAGGAGCTGGACCTGAGAGCCTTCTACCTGGACGACGGCTTCTTGGCGGGCACAGCGGAGGCGGCGGCGCGGGCGCTCGTTGCCATGCATCTCTGCTGCCCAGCGCTTGGGCTCGCACTCGACTTGGGTAAATGCGAGTTCGTGGTCCCAGGCGGGCAGGCGCCGGACGGTCTGGATCGACTCTCCCCTGCGCCGCTGCTGACAGACCCTGGCGCTGGCGCCAGCCGAGTAGTCCTGAGAGGCAGCTTCCGGCTTCTCGGGGCACCGATAGGGGCCCAGGCCTTCGCGGAGGCCTTCACGGAGCGGCGCGCTGTCAAGGCGGGGCCGACCCTGGCGGCGCTGGAAACCCTGCACCCGCAGGTGGCCCTCCTACTGTCGCGGCACTGCGCGAGCCTTGGCAAGCTCGTCTACAGCGCGCGCACCGCGCCGCCAGAGCTGCAGGCTGGCGCCCTCTGAGGCTATGACGCCGCGCAGCGGGGCGCGCTCGGGCGTCTCCTGGCCGCGGACTCGACGGGCGCCCAATGGCGCTGGGCCTCCCGAGGGCTGGCGCGCGCCAGCCTGGGCCCGCGGCGGCTATGGAGGCGCGCGCGCGGCGGGCGCGTGCCTGGCCAGCCTCGGCGCCGCGCGGCATCTGCGTTCGGGGCTGGGCTCGGCGTGCAACTGGGCGCCAGAGGGTGCAGGCGCGCGGGCTGGAGCTTCTCTCTCTCTCTCTTTTTCTCTCTCTCTCTCTCTCTCTATTCTCTCGCTCTCTCTCTCTCTCGCTCTTTTTTTTTTTTTTCTCTCTCTCTATCTCTCTCTTATTTTTTTTTCTTTCTCTCTCTCTCTCTCTCTCTCTGCGCGCGACGCGCAGCTCCCGCAGTCTGCCAGCTTGCGCCCTGGCGCTGTGGAGACGGCGAGGCAGATGGACCTCTCTGATGCGCTCGACGACCACTGCCACCAGCTCTTCTTCGAGAACCTCGGGGCAGCCGAGCGCGCGGACATCCTGTCCGAGATGCTCACCAGCGCGTCGGGCTTCCTGGATGTCGCGCCCAGCGAGAAGCTGGGGCTGCTCTTCGAGCCGGGAGAGTTCCTCGCCGCGGGGGTGGCTTCTGCACCAGGTCTATGACACGGGCCATTTCTGCTTTTGATGCGATGAGCCGCGCGACCGGCACGGGCGCCGCGCCGGCCTCTGCGCTGGCGCGGGAGACCGGGCGTGCCGGCGCAGCGCCGCGCACAACCTGGCAGGGCGATTCGCCGCCGCAGCCGGCTGCAACCCAGAGCTGGAGAGGCCGGGGCTCTTGCCACCTCGCCCAGACGACGACCGCGCCTTCGGCCGTCGCCCCGCCGACGTGCGCACCCCGAGCTGGCACCTAGGCACGCCTGCCGCCTTCGACTTCGCGGTTTCCTCGCCGCGCCGGCAGGCTGCCAGGGGGCTGGCCGCCCAAGGGGTCGGATGCGCCGCGAGCGCGAGGTGGTCAAGCGCACCCGCCTCGACACGGAAGTCCGCTGCAGGCAACAGGGTTTTTTTTCATCTCTTTGGTCGCAGAGCCTGCGGGCGGCCGGGGCCCGACGGGGGCCGAGGCGCTCCGCCGCCTAGCACGGGCCAGCGAGGCGCGCCTGGGCCAGGAGCCGGGCGCAGGAGCGACGCGTCTCTTCCAGCAGCTGTCGGCGGCTATTCGGAGGGTTTCCGCCCGCGCCGTCCTCTGGCGGCACCTGGAGGAAGTCCCTGCTGGGGGGGCGGCCGCAGCTGCCCGGGACGTCCTCGCCGAAGAAGACGAGGGTTTCTTGTGGGCGCGTTTTTTCTTCCCTCTTCCCCCCTCCGCCTCTTGGGGAGGCGTTTTGTTCTTTGGCGCGCATTTGCAGTGTGATTCACCCTCCCGCCCGTGTTCGGGCAGCTAGCTTGCGCTTTTCGTTTTTCCGCCTATAACGATCCTTTCTGCTGTCGTCTTCTTCGTTCGTCGTCATCGGCGTCCGTCGTTCGTCTCTTCCGCTCCTCTCGCCTTTCTCGCTCCTCCTCCGCCGTTGGCGTCTCCTCCGCCCCTCAGGCGGATGTGCCTTGCGGCGGGTTGGTGGGCGGTGCGCTCCCTGCTCCCGCTTGCGGAAGTTGGGGCGCTCGCCGATCGCCTCTCGTTGCTTGGCGTGGTCCCTTGTTCGCCCTCGTGCCCCTCGGGGCCTCCCCCGTCGTTGCTGTTTGCTGATGGATCGACACGCGCCAGATCGGCACTGATCGCGTCATAAGCTGGGTCTGGCCTGCTCGTTGGGGGCATCACAAGCTTGCAACATGAACGTGCGTAGCGCGTAGCGCTAGGGCGAGACCCACATTTTGAAAACGGGCCGCCCTCCTTAGTGCACGCGACGTTATGGCGAGGGCCTCTTTTTGGAAGCGGGCCGCCCTCCATTTGTGAACGCGTTGCCAATTCTTCAACTTCAGAATCATCCGTGGTGGAGATCTCATGCGAAACGCCCGTGCTGCCCTTCCGACCAGCCTCGGGGTGCGATGGGAAGGGGCCACTTGAGAAGGAGACGGAATGGAGGAGGAGGAGGAGGAGGAGGAGGAGGAGGAGGAGAAGGAGGCGAGAGGAAAGAGGAGGAGGAGGAGGAGGAGGAGGAGGAGGAGGGGGAGGAGGGGGGGGAGGAGGAGGACCAGTGGGAACCCAAGAATCATCAACGACGTTGGAATTAACCCTCGCTCCAAGCTCCCTCTTCATAGGCCCCTACAACGGGTCATTTCCATTGAAGGAACTGCATCGCTGGAAAGCAGCAGTTTGAAGATCCTGAAGCGTGTCGAAACATTGTCTTCGGGATTTTAACGCCACGTATCAACCTGACTGCTGCGTCTTGACGATCCGGAATCGTGCCAAAAAGTCGTTTTGGGGGGGATTTCAACACAGCGAATCACAATATCTGTTTTGCCCGCATAGTCCTGAATCCTTCCAAAACGCCATTTCTGGTACGTTGATCATGGGAGCCCGTGATTTGTTTACAAAAGTTTAAAACAGATGTGCGCGGTGCTGAGGCGAGAGCCACATTTTGAAACGGAGACGCCCTCAATCCTTGAAAATCTTGCAAGTTTTTTTTTAACAAGAAAACGCATGTGCGCGGCGCTAAGGCGAGAGCCACATGTTGAAAACCACCCGCCCTCAATCCGTGAAGCCCTTGCAAATTTTTAGAACGGATGTGCGCGGCGCTGAGGCGAGAGCCACATTTTGAAAATGACCCGCCCTCAATCCGTGAAACATGTGCGTATTTTAACAGCGGATGCGCGCGGCGCGGAGGCGAGGGCCACATTTTGAAAATCACCCGCCCTCAATCCGTGAAACTCTTGCAAATTCTAAAAACGAATTTGCGCGGCGCTAACGCGAGAGCCGCATGTTGAAAACGACCCGCCTTCCATTTGTGAAACTGTTGACACTTGTTAAGCTTCAGAATCATGAGTGGTGAAGAAGTCTCAGGCGAAACGCCCGGCCCGCCCTAAAAACTGGCCTCGGGGTGCGACAGGGAGGAATTATCTATAAGGTGAAGAAATGGAGGAGGAGGGGGAAGAGAAGGAGGAGGAGGACGACGACGACGAGCAGGAGGGGCCGAATGAAGCCCCGAGAGCTTGAAGGCCCTTCCAAGAGGAAGGCCCTCCCCGCCGATTGAGTACTCCCCCCCCCCTCGCTTCGTCAGACGGCCGGTCGCCATCAGCGCTACGCCCTGGTGCGCGCTGCAGGCGGCCCTCTGCGTCCTGCCAATCCCCTGGAGGGGGCGGCGCCGGCCAGCAGCCGCGCCAGGCCGTCTCCTCTGGCACCACCCTCTCACGAGAGCGATTAAATGCGTTCCGCGCGGCCTCGCCCCGGGACGCCTTTTCCATATTTCGTGCGCTCCCTTAGTCCAGTTTTGCAGCTCCTCCTCCTCCTCCTCCTCCTCGTCTTCCTCCTCCTCCTCCTCCTCCTCCTCCTCGTCTTCCTCCTCCTCCGCCTCCTCCCCCGCCTCCTCCTCCTCCTCCTCCTCCTCCTCCTCCTCCTCCTCCTCCTCCCCCTCCTCCTCCTCGTTTTAGCCGTTCTGGCACAAGTCTTTGTGCTTGATACTGCTAACTTCAGAACTACACTGTGCAGTATCGAGTCAATCTGGCTTTGTCTGTTCGTTCTAACCAGCTTTCAGTCTCTCGTGGGCCTTCATGGGGAAAACCATGGCTGGGTCTACAATCCGTGGGTTAAGTTTGGCACGAAATGGTCTCGCAGCGCTCATCAAGGTGATTGGGACAGCTCTCAGTGGTACTCTGTGGGCGCAAGCGGGGCTGTCAAGTGTCAAACTCCTACGTGTGAATGTAAGCGTAACACGAAGGGGGCCCTGTTCTGCAAACGTTGCGGGTGGGCCCTTTCTCAGTCTAGCGGGGACGTCGGAGATGAGCAAGCCTTGGAGGGGAGTGGAGGGCGCGCCGCTGCAGAGCGGCCCAAGCTTGGCCAGCGAGTGCCCGATCCCCCCGTGGAGGGAGGTGGCAGCAAGCCGCCCCTCGCACCAGGGACCGCGCCAGCCAACTCAGTGGAGAAGGCCGAGGAGTTGGCTCGCCTGTGCTCGGAGTGCGGAGACGTTGAGGGCGAGCGTCGCTACAAGTCGATCGTGGCGGCAAAGACTCCGAAGGCCGAGCCATTTTTCCTTTTTTTTTCACAGCGGTTGCAGCATATCGAGGCGAAGGTGCGCAAGCTTGAGTTGAGAAGCAATTCGAATCCGAATACAAAAAGTACCAGAAGTGGGTCGGAAATTTGGAGGACCAAGCACAGCTCGTGGCCGATTTGCGTGTAGAGTTGCAGATCGAGTCTGAGCTGTTTCAGTTTACGTTGGCTGAAGTTCGACCTGCTGAGCCTCCTGTCGTTCAGCAGCCTAAGGTCGAGTTACGTGATCTCGTGGATGGTTATTTTGATATTTCTGATCTGTTCGATGTGTGTACATTCTTGGGCAACAAAGACGAGTGCGAACTCAATTATGAGGAAGAACGAGAGTATACCAAGAGGCAGGCTGCTTGGGCAGATCTTTTCAAGCGGAGTGCGACTGAGCTGTTCGGCGACGCTCTGGGCAAGGCTGATGCGCTCCGCAATGAAGCAGCTGATCGAGCTAAAAGGTACGCCAAGAAACGCAATGATAATGATGGTCAAGGAGTGGCTGCGTCATCAGCTGCTGCAGCTTACACAGCTACACAGCCCAAGGCGCAGTCGAAGAAGGAGATTCTCCAAATATTCGACCAAGTCACTTTTGCCGCAGTTACAGAGTGATGCTGGTCTGGCTGCCCACATTGCTGCTCGCGCTCGGAGGCCTGGTCTTTGACAGGGGCTTGAACGGCGAGAGCAGCAACAGTGACGCACCATGGGGGGGGGCAGTGACCCGTAGCGCCCATACGAGTGGCCACGGGCTTTCGAGCGTCGGAGCGTGGCTGTCCCCCAAGAGCTCGGCAAGTTATATGGCCGTGGCGGCTCGCAGCCCCCTGCAGACCTGGACCCCATCGGCTCCAGTTCCTCTCTCAGGTGCCTCTTCGGTGCCTGAGATGCAGCAAGAGGTGGCTGGAGCTGAGTTGGGAGGTGTGAAGGGTGACGCAGGGGGGGGCCAGCCGCGGCAGAGGTTGAAGCCAGATGTGCACGTCTCGATGAATCTGATCATGATCCGATGGGCGATTTGGAAGATGATATGTAGCCTGTACGTGCAGCCCCTGACCCTGCTCATCAGTGCAAGGCTCGCGCTGCTACTAGTGGCTCGAGCAAGTTCTACGGTTTGTCTGTTTATACCAAGCCTTTCGCGTTTGATCAGAATGTGGAGCGTCGCAGTCCGACAGCGGTGCCATGGCCCTCTTCGTTCATGGCGGCTCCCGCAGGTTCGAAACGGCAAGGCAACGCTCAGTCGGTTTCATCGCTTTTGTTCGCGAACATCACGGAGTGGGGCCCGCGAGCTCATCGATCTGTGGTGTCTCAGGAGCAGTTCAATCGGTTGATGTTTTGTGAGGTGCACTTGCTTCCTGGACGTGATGAAGAGGTTCGGCAACAGTTGACTAAGGACAAGTGGCGTACGGTTAGTACTCCAGCCAGACCTTCGGGCCGTTCGGTTGGGGGCAGTTCGGGGGGGCGAAGCTATCTTGGTTCGGTCCCGTGTTACTGCTGCGTCATTCGCGCACCTAGCTCTGGGCAGCAAAGGAAGGAAGTCCACCGTGGTCGGCTTCTCAGCCGTGGTGCGGCACCTTTATGGCAGGAACTTGGTCTTGCGATCGCTGTATTGATGGCCCAAACATGGCGTTCCTGGACCTGGCAAGGATATTATTAGTTTGTCGCTGGGGTTCGCGCGCAGTCTCTCTGATCCGTGGGTCCTCATGGCGGATTGGAATCACAAGCCTGAAGAGGTACCCAAGACATGATACCCAGACCTTCTGGAGGCTGGTTTCCAACTGCCACCGTGCAAGGCCACGTGCGACCACGGCTCAGGGGCGCTCGTCGACTACGCGCTGACTTCCAAGAGCATCAGCGACTTTGTGGGTCTGGAACCTGAGTTCCAGGCGCCGTGGAAGACACACTGCGCATTGAAGTTAACGGGTAAAGCTGCGGGAGCTGATGTTTGGTATCAGAAAGTTCGGGCGCCGAAATATGTGCCCCATGTTGCTCGGCCGAAGCTCCGTCCAGATCCCGCTTCTAAGTCATCGCGACGCAAGGGGTCGATCAGAATTCAACGCCGCGAGCGGCTCCCTGAGAACCTTCGTCAAGCGCTTGACGAGGCCAATCCACCTGCGGGCCTGGAGGCTGAGGACCCCTCTTCGGCGATATGTTACATGTCCGAGCTGCAGTGGGAATTCGCGAAGGAAGCGCAGGTCTTCTCGCGCGAACCAGAGCAGCGGCACTTCTTGCACGGGGCTCGGGAAAAAGAAACGTCTGTTGTCAATGATCTGTTCGGCAGATGGATTTCGTCGGTCGAGAAAGCCATTGAATATGAATGCTTCGGGGGTCCCTGAGGCCGCCCGGGGCCCGTGCTCGGGTCGGTCCAGGGGCGCGAAGCTGGCGCGGGTGAAAGCTAGACCCAGCCCAGGACGCGCCCGCATGAAAAGTGGTGAAGCAGAGCGGCGGGAGAACCTGACCACGCTTTTGTTTCGGCATGTTGCTTGTGGGGGGAACGGCAGCGATGTCGACCAGCAGCATCAGTGCCAGCAACTCTTTTTTCAAGGTTTCTTGCGAGGCCTTGGATCCCGACTCCTCTAAGCTCGGTGTGCTGGAGTCGGAGGTTCGTAAGCTTCTGGGGTTGCTGGCGCATGTCGATCTGATCCCTGATTCTGGTTAGCCTGATTTAAGACAGCGCGCTCATTTGTCCCAGCCCTCCTCGTGTTGGGTATTCGTTTTGAATAGAGCACTGTGGTATCCACCTCCCGCCCTCTCCTCCTTCTTTTCTCCTGTGTTCGCGGTGCCCTGCGGTGCTGCGACCTGCGCAGCTGTCGCCGTTTTCGTGGGTTCAAGGGAGGCCCAGCGGAGGTACGTCCTACGCAGATCACTTTGAGGCCTCCCTGTCCCCTGCGGGGCTGCGATCTGCGCAACTGTCGCCACTTTCGTTGGTTCCTCGGAGGCCCAGCGGAGGTGCGTCCTACGCAGATTACTTTGAGGCCCCCCTGTCCCCTGCGGGGCTGCGACCTGCGCAACTGTCGCCACTTTCGTGGGTTCCTGGGAGGCCCAGCGGAGGTACGTCCTACGCAGATCACTTTGAGGCCTCCCTGCCCCCTGCGGGGCTGCGATCTGCGCAACCGTCGCCACTTTCGTGGGTTCCCGGGAGGCCCAGCGGAGATACGTCCCACGCAGATCACTTTGAGGCCTCCCTGCCCCCTGCGGGGCGGCGGTCTGCGCAACTGTCGCCACTTTCGTGGGTTCCTGCGAGGCCCAGCGGAGGTACGTTTTACGCAAACCACTTTGAGAGGCCCCCCTGTCCCCTGCGGGGCTGCGATCTGCGCATCTATCGCCACTTTCGTGGGTTCCTGGGAGGCCCAGCGGAGGTACGTCCGACGCAGATCACTTTGAGGCCTCCCTGTCCCCTCGGCGCACCTTGCGCGCACCTGGCGCACCTGGCGCGCACCTGGCGCGCTGGGCACCTGGCGCACCTGACGCGCTGGGCGCACATGGCGCGCACCTGGCGCACCTGGCGCACCTCTCGCACCTGGCGCACTTGGCGCGCACCTGGCGCGCACCTGGCGCGCTGGGCGCACCTGGCGCATCTGACGCGCTGGGCGCACCTGGCGCGCTCCTGGCGCACCTGGCGCGCTGGGCGCACCTGGCGCACCTGCCGCACTTGGCGCACCTGGCGCAGCTGGCGCGCCTGGCGCGCCTGGTGCAACTGGCGCACCTGGCGCACCTGGCGCGCACCTGGCGCACACCTGGCGCACACCTGGGCTGGGCGCACCTGGCGCACCTGCCACACCTAGCGCAGACCTGGCGCGCCTGTCGCACCTGACGCACCTGCTGCACCTGGCGCACCTGTCGCACCTGGCGCGCATGGCGCACATGGCTCACTTGGCGCGCCTGGCGCCACTAGCGCACCTGGCACACCTGGCGCAACTGGCGCACCTGGCGCACCTGGCGCGCGCCCGGCGCACACGTGGCGCACACCTGGCACAACTGGCACACCTGGCGCAACTGGCGCACCTGGCGCACCTGGCGCGCACCTGGCGCGCACCCGGCGCGCACTTGGCGCACTGGCGCACACCTGGCGCAACTGGCGCACCTGGCGCGCGCCTGGCGCGCACCTGGCGCGCACCTGGCGCGCACCTGGCGCGCTGGGCGCACCTGGCGCACCTGGCGCGCTGGGGGCACCTGGCGCGCACCTGGTGCACCTGGCGCGCTGGGCGCACCTGACGCACCTGGCACACCTGGCGCACCTGGCGCACCTGGCGCGCCTGGCGCGCATGGCGCAACTGGCGCGCCTGGCGCGCCTGGCGCACCTGGCGCACCTGGCGCGCCTGGTGCGCCTGGCGCACACCTGGCGCACACCTGGCGCACCTTGCGCATCTGGCGCACCTGGCGCACCTGGCACACCTGGCGCACCTGGCGCACCTGGCGCACCTGGCGCGCGAGGCGCACCCCGCGCACACCTGGCGCACACCTGGCGGCGCACCTGGCGCCACTGGCACACCTGGCGCACCTGGCGCGCCTGGCGCACCTGGCGCACCTGGCGCACCTGGCGCGCCTGGCGCCACTGGCACACCTGGCGCACCTGGCGCGCCCGGCGCGCCTGGCGCACCTGGCGTACCTGGCGCAGCTGGCGCACCTTGCACATCTGGCGCGCTGGGCGCACCCTGGCACACCGGGCGCACACCTGGCGCACACCTGGCGCACACTGGGCGCACCTGGCGCGCCTGGCGCATCTGGCGCACCTGGCGCGCCTGGCGCGCGTGGCGCACCTGGCGCACGTGGCGCACCTGGCGCGCCTGGCGCACCTGGCGCATCTGGCGCACCTGGCGCGCCTGGCGCACCTGGCGCACCTGGCGCGCCTGGCGCGCTTGGCTCGCCTGGCGCGCATGGGCTTCTGGGAGGCTCAGCGGAGGTACGTCCTATGCAGATCACCACTATACCATGGCGCCGACATGTCCTTCGGTATAGAGTGGTCCTGCATGCAACTGCCACTTGTGTAGAACGGGTTGGGTACGTCGCAGGATCAATTTCACTGGTAGGGCTTCTTGCGAAGCCATGATCGAGGGCCGCAAGGGTTTTGAAAAGTGGGTCCAGGACCAGTGGAAGGCCAAGCCCGGCCGCATCCATGCTCGCGTCAAAGCTGTTCCGAGGGCCCCTCCTGAAAATATTGTTTCGGGACAAACGATGTCTAATCCCATGTCAATGATGGCTACAAAGCGTAGCCAGTGGCAGCGTGCTTGGACTGATCCCGTCGACAAGGCTGCGGACCTTCAGGCCTCCATCGACACAGCCCTTCGGAGAGCCTCTGATGATTCCCTTCCTCCTCTTTCGGTCGAGGAGGTGTCGTCGCTCTTGTCGTGCTCCGCTCCCCAGAGGGTTCCAGGGATCGACGTTCTTTCTGTTCAGGATATTCAGAGGCTGCCGCCCTCAGGTAGTCAAGATCTCACTCATTTGTTTAATCAGATTGAGAGTGTTGGGGTCTGGCCTGAGCAATTGTTTGTGGCCTTGAGTGCGCTTCTGCCGATGCCCAAAGGTGGTGATCGCACCATTGGTCCCATCTCTAACGTCGCGAAGACTTGGAGCAAGCTCAGGTCGGGTTTTGTTGCCTCGTGGTCTGAATCCCTGGGACCGTTCTGGGGCGCCGCGGTCCGTGGGAGCTCTGCTTTGAGGGCGGCGCTGTTGTGATGTCTCCTGGACGAAGCCGCGTTTCTCCCGGGTGCTCAGATTGCTGCGCTCCTACTTGACATTGAGAGATTGTATGATGCCCGGAGTCTGGTTTTGTTGATCCAGATTGCCGAGCAGCTTGAATTCCCAGCCATAGCGATTGCTCTAGAGACGCAGAGTTACCTGGCCCTTATTGTCAAAGGGGCAGGTGGAGTGAGCGAGCCTGCGTGGCCGACTCGCTCTAGTGTTGCTGGATCGCATCTCGAGTTCCAGCTGCAAAGATGTTTCTGTCCCCTATTCTGCACAAAACCCACATTGTGAAGCCTGGAGACAGCGTGCAGTTATGGTCGTTTGTTGATGATACTGTAGCTCGTTGCGAGGGACATTCAAGTTTCGTCAAACCCGCCTTTCCTCAGGTTTCGGAGGTCTTGGTCCAGGGGCTTCGGGAGCATCGGCTCATTATTTCTGACGACGTGTTTGTTGTGTACTAGCAAGGGCTTAGCTAAAGAGCTTGGCCAGTTCCTTCTCGGACTCGAGGTGCTTTGCCAGGTGGTCAAAGCTGCCGTTGACCTCGGCGTTGGTACCACCCAACGCAAGGCGCGTAGGCTGGCTAAGAAAAGAACGATTCAAGAAGGCGACTCACAGGTTTGGTCGCATCAGGAAGTTGCGCAGGACAGCCAAGTTGAGAACAATCACGAAGAACTTGTGGAATACAGGGGCCCTTCCTCAGGCCTCGTGCGGCCGCCAGCGCAGCGGCTTCGCCCCTCTGTTGTTACCGAGCTCCGTCGCCAAGCAGTCCTGCCAGTGCGGTCATTGCGGTTCTTTATGATGCAGGTTGGTCTCCTTGGCTGGCGCAGTCGCGGACGAGGCCGACTGATCAAGGCGAGGGGGCCTGGCAGCTTCCCATGGCGTCGGACCCAGGTTTCGAGGCTCGCGACGCCAATATTTCTGATCTCCTAGATGAGCTCATGGGTGACATCCATAGCAAGTCCCGGTGCCAGGCTTCTGGGCACTTCGAAGGTGGGGGCTTGGAGCTGGGTGGCGGTGACTTGCGCTGTGCTCGCCTGGAGGCCAAACGTTTAGAGAAACATCCAGAGTTTGAAAGCCTCGGGTTTCTTAACGGCTCAGTGGCCTCGGGTCAGGGTCGCTGACAGCGGCTACTTGGTCTCTCGGACTTTGCCCTAGGTGTGAGTTGGAAGAGGAGGCCCTTTTCCACCGTGTCTGGACGTGCTGTAAGAACGTAGGTGAAGAGTTTGATAGGCTCAGTTCCAGTTGTGTCCTGTGTTTTGGTTGAGAGGGGTACCTCCCCGCAGTTGGACCCACCCTCCTGAGGCCCGTCGAGCAGGCGGTGCACTGCGGCCCCGTCGACTTCGGAACTCTCGAACCTTATCCCGTGCACGGGTGGGCTGTTTTGTTCGGTGATGGCTCGGGGGGCAACTTCAGATCGGATGCGCGAAGAAGACGGTGTGGTTTCGCCGTGATCGCGCTCATGAGCGACCAAGAGGGGGTTGGAGTTTGGCTGCGGGCGCTCGTTCTGTCCTAGGAGTGCGCAGGCAAACGGTCCCGAGGGCTGAGTTGACAGCCTTCGCTTTGGCACCTGAGTCGGTTCAGGCTTCCCTGTTGTTTGTCACTGATCATCAACCGTTGCTGTGTGCATGGTAATCTGGTAGGTATCGGTCCAGGGAAGGCTCCAATCAGGACTTCTGGAGTCGCATAAGAGTTGCCCTTGGAGACCGTTCACCAGATGATGTTTTGACCAAGTGGATCCCGTCTTACTCCGAGGCGGCAGAGAACGATTTAGACCCGTTTCTAATTCAGGGGAATGCCCTGGCGGATGCAGGTGCGGGTCGGGCGTCGGGTGAGGGGTCGGTGTCGTGTCGCGTCGAGTCCGTAGACACTGATCGGTGGGACGCCACGGGAGTGCTTGTTCGAGCTAGGGCTCGGAAAGCGCTCGAGCTGGCCGTCGAGGCGGACCCTTGGAGCGGCGAGAGGCCGCCCAAGGAGCGCAGGCCCGCCCCCGCCGCCCTCCCTCGAGCCCTTGCTGCCTCTGTCCACAGTTTTGTCCAAGTAGGCAGTAAGTTCAGGTGCGAGGTTTGCAGAATTGTAGTCCCCTGAGTCTACAATTTTCAGTGTGGCGGCTTCCCCGTGCAAAAGCCACCTCCCTTCTGAAGTAGTCGGCCCAGGGGGCAGCAGCATGGTGGCCGCAGGCAAATTCGTCGACCATTCCCACAGCCCACAGATGTGGGACACATGTTGTCTGATTTTTTGTGAACAGTGGAAGATATGCCACCTGGGCGGTCGACATGTAGAAGCCCCTTGTGAACTTATTACGCGCAAGGGTAGAGATAACCTCGCACGAATTTCCAAGGGCTTGTATCCGAGACGAGAGGGTGTGCCTGCTCAGCTCAAGGCTGTTCTGGCACAGCGAGGTCTTGGATGGCCCTTCTGCCCCCCGCGCATGAGCAGTGCTTAGTCAAATAGTTCAAATTGTTACTCCTCCTCGTTCTCATCCTCCTCCTCCGCCTCCTCCTCCTCCTCCGCCTCCTCCTCCTCCTCGAGCCTCCGCCCTGCTTTCTCGGCTCCCCCGGGGTGCGCTATCAGTTTCTGAACCCTGGCCTTGGAGGCAGGAGGGCGGAGAGCTCTGCTGGCGGTGGCGCGATGGCCCGCGCCAGGGCCGTCCACGGCGCGCGCGCCACGGGCTGGAGCTCGCTCGCCGGAGGGGCCAGGCAACACGTCGAGCGCGCGCCGCGGGCGGGCGGGGCCGCGGGCGCGGCCTCTCCCGGCGGTGTTCCAGAGGTGTTCGCGCGTTCTCGTCGGCCCTCGGCGGTTTTCCAGCCTCAGGGTGCTCTCCAGCACCTGCGCCTCGCCGAGAGGCGTCCGGGGGTGCCCGGAGCGTCCCGAACGGTGGGCGCAGAGCCGAGTTGTGGAGGCGACGATAGGCGGGAGGCTCACAGAGGGGCCCGCGTGGTGGAGGCATGAAGTCGGGTGACTTTTTGCCGTTGGCGGCTTCCGCGGGCCCTCGCCAGGCCCCGGGGCCGTCCAAAAACGGAGCTGGCCCCAGGGGCGTGGTCAAGAGCTCCGGGGCCCCCACGGCGCGCGAAGGCCACCGCAGCAGGTGCCCGGGCAGGGGAGCTGGCTCAGGGGGGGGGGCGGGCTGCGGGCGGGCAGCTCGCAGGCGTGCCCCCCCCCCCCCCTCTTCTTGGCATCGCTCGGACGTGTGCATTTTTTCTCGGCGACGGGCATCGAGGACCATCCCTGATCATATGGCGAACAAGAAAAAACACGCACGACATCGAAACATACACGAGGAATTGGCGTCCGAGCGATGGCGAGTCTTTCGGCCGCTGGTCGGTGCGCTCGGCGCGCTGGAGGGGACAGCGGGCGTCTCGCGCGGGCGGCTCTGCGGCGCGGGGCGTGGTCGGGGAGGGCGGCCTGGCGAGGCTGCCGAGCGGGAGAGGCGCCGCCTCCCCGGCTGGGGCCCCCCCTCGGGGGAGTCGTGACCGGGGGGGGGGGTCTCCACCTCCTCCTCTCCTCCTCCTCCTCCTCCTCCTCCTCCTACCTCCTCCTCCTCCTCTCCTCCTCCTCCTCCTCCTCCCTCCCTCCTCCTCCTCCTCCCTCCCCTCCCTCCCTCCCTCCCTCCCTCCCTCCCCCTCCCTCCCTCCCTCCCTCGCCCGGTGGCGGCCCGCGGTGTTGTCTGGGGCGCTTCAGGCACCGACTGGCGTCCCCACGGAGCGGAGCGAAGCGAAGCGAAGGAGGGCAAAGAGGGTCCCATGCTGGGCTCCATGTGCCTGGGCTGTGGGTGGGTCGGGCCGCTCCAGGCCGGCGCGGGCTCGCGCTGTGTGGTGGCAGTGTGGAGCTCAGTTTGGAGCGACATTATGGAGCTGCCCTCAGCTGGGCTTCACATGCCTGGGCTGTGGGTGGGCCGGGCCACTCCAGGCCGGCGTGGGTTCGCGCTTTGTGGTGGCAGGGTGGAGCTCAGCTTGGAGCGGCAGCATGGAGCTGCCCTCGCAGGGCCACGCGCGTGGCTGCGCAACGGTCGCCTCGGAGGCCTCCGTGCCGTCAGCGTCTGCACTGGCAACGTTTCCGATTAGAACCTGTATTCCAACAGCTTGCGGTCGGATTCGTGCGCACGCTGGGTCAGTCAAGATTGTGGCCAGTGTGAAGCACCGCGTGACTCACGCCAGGAGGTGGATGCCCATATCGAGCGACGGAAGAAAGCGGAGTCGATTGCGCCGACATTCGAGCGCAAGCTGCCCGCGTCAGATTGCGCGTAAGCGCCCCTGTTTCCGACCGTCGCTCACATGACATGCATGAGCTGGCAGCGGCGAGGGCGGCCAGGAGCGACCGTCGCAAGTTCGTTTCCCTGGTCTGGGCCAGGGGCTGCGGCTCGCAGGCCCGGGGGAGTTCAGGTCAGGGGAGCCGAATGTTTTCCCCAGACAGCTTGCTGAACGGGGTGCTGTTGTGATAGAAACTAACTCCGGCCGAGGGAACGCGGAGCAGAGACATCCTCACACAAAAATTATGGTTTTGGCAGTTTCGCTCGAGACATCCTCAGTGACTCACAACTCTCGTTTCTGAGTTGGCCGGGATTGGCCGTTTCGCCTGAGACGTCCTCGAAAAGTTGCGCTCCGGGACGCCGCGCGAGAGGTGGTCCGGGCCGTTTCGCTTGAGACATCCTCGAAACTCTGAGCCCCGAGGTGCCGTGCGAGAGGTGGTCCGGGCCGTTTCGCCTGAGACATCCTCGAAATTCTGAGCTCTGCGATGCCTTGCGCGAGGTGGTCCGGCCCGTTTCGCCTGAGACATCCTCGAAACTCTGACTTCGGAGATGCCGCGCGAGAGGTGGTCCGGGCCGTTTCGAGACATCCTCGAAATTCTGAGCTCTGAGATGCCCTGCGCGAGGTGGTCCGGCCCGTCTCGCCTGAGACATCCTTGCAACTCTGAGCTCTGAGATGCCGTGCGCAAGGTGGTCCGGCCTGTTTCGCACAAGACATTCTCGCAACTCTGAGCTCTCAGATGCTGCGCAAGAGGTGGTCCAGCCTGGGGCCCAGAAGACCACATGTTACATATCCTCCATGGGACCCTGCGAGCCTCAGGAGGCCCCAGAGAGGTCCAGGAGGCCGCAGGACGCCCAGGACAGGCCCCAAGGGCCCCCAGGAGATTCCCAGGAGGCTCCCAGGAGGCCCCAGGAGGCCCTCTATCAGAACGTGTCAAGTTATACACATCCGGTGTCGATTCGTTGATTTTTCATGCTCGTGTGCCCCCCCCTCCATTTTGAGGGGCCCAAGCGGCCACAGGTTAGACATCCCCCCTGGGAGCCCCAAGATGCTTCAGGAAACCTCAGGTGGAGTTCAGGAGGCCACAGGAGGCCCAGGAGGAAGCTTCAGGAGGTCCCCAGGAGGCCCCAGGAGGCACCAGGAGGCCGCAGGACGCCCAGGACAGGCCCCAGGTGTCTCCAGGAGATTCCCAGGAGGCTCCCAGGAGGCCCCAGGAGGCCGCCTATCAGAACGTGTCAAGTTAATACACATCCGGTGTCGATTCGTTGATTTTTCCTGCTCTTGTGTCTCCCCCTCCATTTGGAGAGGCCCAAACGGCCACAGGTTAGATACCCCCCCTGGGAGCCCCATGAGGCTTCAGGAAACCCCAGGTGGAGTTCACGAGGCCACAGGAGGCCCAGGGGGAAGCCCCAGGAGGTCCCCAGGAGGCCCCAGGAGGCCCCAGGAGGCAGCAGGAGGCCCCTGCAACTCGGAGCTCTGAGACGCCGCGCTCGAGGTGGTCCGGCCCGTTTCGCCTGAGACTTCCTCGCACCACGTTTCGCCCGAGACCTCGTCGCAACTCTGGGGTCCGAGATGCCGCGCGCGAGGTGGTCCAGCCCGTTACGCTGGAGACATCCTCACAATTCTAGGCTCCGAGATGCCGTTCGGGATGAAGAGGAGGAGGAGGAGGAGGAGGAGATGGAAGGGAGAAGGAGGAGGCGGATGATGTGCATGAGGGAGCAGGCAGGAGGAGGGGGAGGCCCCAGAGAGCTTTCAGGAGGCCGCAGGACGCCCAGGACAGGCCCCAGGGGTCCCCAGGAGATTCCCAGGAGGCACCCAGGAGGCCCCCTATCAGAACGTGTCAAGTTAATTCACATCTGGTGTCGATTCGTTGATTTTTCCTGCTCTTGTGGCCCCCCCTGTATTTTGAGGGGCCCAAGCGGCCACAGGTTTGATATCCCCCCTGGGAGCCCCAAGACGCTTCAGGAAACCCCAGGTGGAGTTCAGGAGGCCACAGGAGGCCCAGGAGGAAGCCCCAGGAGGTCCCCAGGAGGCCCCAGGAGGCACCAGGAGGCCCCCGCAACTCGGAGCTCTGAGACGCCGCGCTCGAGGTGGTCCAGCCCGTTTCGCCTGAGACTTCCTCGCAGCACGTTTCGCCCGAGACATCGTCGCAACTCTGGGGTCCGAGATGCCGCGCGCGAGGTGGTCCAGCCCGTTACGCTGGAGACATCCTCGCAACTCTGGGCTCCGAGATGCCTTTCGGGATGAAGAGGAGGTGGACGAGGAGGAGGAGGAGGAGGAGGAGGAGGAGGAGGAAGAGGAGGAGGAGGAGGAGGAGGAGGAGGAGGAGGAGGAGGAGGCATGTTTTAACATGCCATGTCAGCCCGCACTGGACGGGCACGCAATCGACCTTGGAAACCGCAGTGGGTCTAAAAACCCTGTTTGGGGATACTGCACTCCGGCTATCATATTGGTAAGAACATGCATGATGGGCTTGGCCGCAGCGCGGCTGGGGGCAACGGGCGCGCACGCAGCGCCCTCAGCCAGAGGCGAGCAGTAGGAAATGCGCGGCGCTGCGAGGTCAGAGCGAGAACCCAAGTCAGCACAGGATGGCTGGGACAAAAAACAGCTCCAGCTCCTTACTCTTGCTCCTCCTCCTCCTCCTCCTCCTCCTTTTCCTCATTCACCTTCTCGTCTTGCCATCGTTTTGGCTATCGCTGGCCTCGTCGAAGATGACGGCCTGCGTGTTTTCATTGCCGTGCCGACCACCCCTTGGCGGCAGTTGGTGCGCGCTGCGGGAGCAAACGATAAGCTGGCGAGGGGCGAGGAGGGAGAGGAGGACGAGCAGGACGAGGAGGAGGAGGAGGAGGAGGAGGAGGTGGTGGTGGAGGAGGACGAGCAGGACGACGAGGAGGAGGTGGTGGAGGAGGAGGAGGAGGATGAAGAGGACTGCCCGTGGAAGTGCGCATCGGAGGCATTGCGCGTGCACCCGCACGTGGACGGGGGCGCGCACGCAAACCCACCGCGAGCTCATCCTCCCCTCTCCCTCCCCCTCTGTCTGCCTCCCCTGCCCTTCCTGCCTCGAGAGGGTGGATGGGGGAAATCGAAAAGAGACGGGAAGCTGCGTTGATCGTCGCTCCCGCCGCGCAGAGTTTTGTGGCGACCCCACGCGTGAGCTCGCTGTGCTGGCCCACCGCGCCCTGCACAGGCCGTGAAATGGCCGCTGCCCTGAACACGCGGGCTATTTTTGTACTAGTACCTACTTTTAGCTTGGCTCGTCTCGCCGATCCTGCTTTTCTCACCGACGTGAGCTGACCACCTCACCGATCCTGGCTGGGCCCACACTGGGCCCGGGATCGTCGTCGGCGCCCTCCTGGCCTGGCCAGGGAGGCAGCTGCACCGCTCCCGGGCCCAGGCTGGGCCTGGCCAGGGCCGGTGAGGTAACCAGGCAGCTGGATACACTCAGCATCGTCGAACCGATCCCCATCCCCATCCCCTATCCCGAGCCCCACCATCTCACCACCCCCAGTGGGAGGACATACCTCTCGAAGCCCTAGGGGAGCAACCCATATCCCCATCCCCTATCCCGAGCCCCACCATCTCACCACCCCCAGTGGGAGGACATACCCCTCGAAGCCCTAGGGGAGCAGCCCATATCCCCATCCCCTATCCCGAGCCCCACCATCTCACCACCCCCAGTGGGAGGACATACCACTCGAAGCCCTAGGGGAGCAGCCCATATCCCCATCCCCTATCCCGAGCCCCACCATCTCACCACCCCCAGTGGGAGGACATACCCCTCGAAGCCCTAGGGGAGCAGCCCATATCCCCATCCCCTATCC